>JAVBJF010000716.1:0-74982 GCA_033439095.1 Pseudococcus viburni | reverse complement strand
TGGCAAAGAACAAATCCAGTAATTAAATTGCAATTAATATCGATAAGTTGGAAATGTTATATCAAGCTGAGCAAAAACGTAAACAAAATGCTTTCAATAAGCACACTTGAAAAAAAATCAACAGTTGGAGCTGGAAAAACTACCGAAATTAACGAAAAGAATTTTACAACTGAAGCTGTAGGCTATTATGTCAGCGGCTATAGCAATCTTACCCAGTTATGGCATTATTTGTCAACCTTCTCATGAAAAACATAAGAGTTAACCTTGATCGAGGAAATAATTAAATCAAGTCGAATATACGAGTGCAATCGTAAAATTACAATTCCAAATATGACGAGAGATGCACCATGCTGCTACGCTTTTAACAAGCTTGATTGCCTACAAAACATCAATCACTTACACTAAAATTTACATATATAATGGAATTTAAAAACTGAGAGCATACATTGTGTGATCGGTTTTGTGCTCTGCTGCGTATCCAGTATATTTTGTGTGTGTATGTGTTAGTTAGTGCCGCTAACTGTCTTACTATTATTAAAACTCGTAAAATCTCCGCGGAAAACGTGTAAAATCAGTGGAAAAAAAAAACCTACCGTGCATAATACATTAAAAACGTCATCACTGTTTCTCTCTCTGTCTATCCTTCTTTCTCTTTTCCACTCTTTTGCTCTCTTCTTTACTACCTTTTTTCCCCTCTTATTGAAAATCAAACAAAAAAAAAAAATGCCAGCAGGAACTTCATCTAGTCGTGGAAACAGAGGAGGTAATGAAGATTACTTTGGTCAGTTATTCAATAACAGCAATTTACGTTCAGCTTTACTTAATGAGGAACAACTCTGTATCCAAGAGATTCTACAATTATGGGCTCGATACATTGGTATGTCAAGGGAGCACCGAATACCAAGACATGAAGAGGACGTAGTAGAGAATTTTTTATCACGTCAAGCGCGGGGTATTTTAAGAGGTGAGTTTAAAAAAAAAAACATAATTTATTCATTCATTTCCATTTTTATTAGTGTGATGATTAATTTTGTCTCATTTTCAAATAGGGTTTAATGCTAGGCGAACAGAAGAGGAACAAGAACCTGCAGGGGATCATGCCGATGATTCTTCTTCTTCTTTTTCTTCTAATGCGGAATATCTGCCATCTACTACCGGATATATTAATGAACTATTTCATAGTTCACATTTACGATCCATACTGCTGAGAAATGAAACTCCTAATGAAAGGGAGTTGTTTATTTTATGGGTAAGATTTTTTGACATGTATAGAGTCGGACAACTACCAACAAACGAAGATGTACTGGCCCTAACCGACTACTGCCTTAAGCAGATTACAAGAGCATACGGAGAAATAGGATAGCTTACCATATTTTTATTATTTTTTTTTTCCATAATTTAATGACGTAGTCTTTTATACATTATCGGTACTGTTGGTTTGATTAAATAAATGATTTTTTCTGATCTACTGATACCTTTTTATTTTATTAATTAAAACACGGTCGTCTATAAAAATATCATCTACTGCCGAGTGTCCGAGAACGTAGAAATATAATAACACATAGCTGCATGGTAAGGTGGTGACAGAGGCGGTGGCGGCGGCAGCGGCAGCGGCAGCGGCGGCGGCGTAGCAGCGATAGCAAAGAGCAGTGAACAAAATTTACGTAAAGAAAAATGTGCATTGAAAGATAGAAACGGAAGAACGTGTTTGTGTACATTCATTTACTGATCACGTTCTTCGAGAGTTTTAATTTATTCGGCAATAACGTTACCGCCTGCCGTCTCACTACCTGCCCGCCGCCGCGCCGCCACCATCCGCCTAAATAATCGTGTCTTCACATATAACAACTCGAGTGGCGAGATTGTGTTTCAATTCTCTCTCACATATTGTATGACGTTGCGTTGGTTCTTTATATCTGCTCGATGGATAAACTCGACTGGAATCGATCATCTGATTTTCCTTTGAAGTCATTTTTCAGCGAAGAACGTAAATTTAGGAAAAAATAGCTATCCGCGAGTCAAAATATAATTACAACGATTAAATCAGTCTGTACATCATATAATTTCTATGAAAAAGTAGGTTTCGTTGGTAATAAAAGTGAATTTCGGCGAGTATCACACACCATCCAGTACGCATGTGGTTGCCCCTTTAATACGGTCGAGTTATGTGAATATATTAACACGAGTGTCGACCATCTGCCATGTTGCCTGCTGTAGGAAAACGTGAGGTTATTTTTCGTACCCATCGTTGTAAGAAATCGTAATTCTAGATTACTTTCAACATCTGCGATTATTTATTCTCGTATTTTAATTTTTGTATTTTTTGTATTTTTTTTTTCGAAAAGAAATTCTTGCCAAATGCCTATCATAGATAAGTTGATCCGGTAACGATTGTTCGCATCGTAAATACTCGAATTGAATATTTCGGATACTGAAAATAATTGATCTAGGCAATCAAACCATTAATTTATATCGCATTTCAAAACACAGTATGACGAAAATTTACCAATAACGCCAAATAGGTACGTTAACCTATCACCTTTTCTTAGATGCTGGTAATTTAAATTTGTACCAAAGTGCATGTAACGTAAGCATCAACATACGTACGATGGCCCGCGTTGAAAACTCGTTCGAATTACAAAAATACCCAAACGAGTCAGTATATTTCGAAAATAAAAAGAAACAAAAAATTGCACACTTTGATGAATGAGAAAACAATAAAATTTACGACTTGATACGACTCGAATCACCTTAATGCATTAAAGATTAATGAATTTTTCGCTGTCGTATTCGCGGCTGGTAGGTAAGTATATGAAAGAATTTCACCTGGCGGTCTCCTTGCTACAGCTACGTAGGACTTCATGTGCAATACGTAAAACATATTAATGCGAGTAACTAGTTAACAGACATTCATAAGCCACAAACTAAGAAGGGGGGCGAGGGAAAAAATTCAGCTCAAAAATATGGAAAAATTCATATGAGAAAATTTTTCTTGGGCTACAAAAGTAATGAAAATTTTTCTCTTTCGAATACGTACCTAGTTATCTATCTACGCTACCTGTAGATAGGTATTTATCATTTTTCACCAGAATTTTTATACCTTTTTCAATTGAGATCGTAGTTTATTTATAGGTATCCGCTTGAGTAAGTAGATAGGTATGTAGAAAAAACGTCGCGTCATATCGGTAGATTACACGTTCTTCGAGAGTTTTAATTATTCGGCGATAACGTTACCGCCTGCCGTCTCACTACCTTCCCGCAGCCGCGCTGCCTCAGTCTGCTTAAATAATCGTGTCTTCTCGTATCACGTCACCGCCTTTCCATTGCCTATTGTTGTTCTTACACTGTCGTTTCAACTCTTGCTGCTCCTATTCAACCAAAGACTTGCTTTTTATTTTTATGAATAAACATTCTACGATTATTTCAATATATTTTTTCCGCTTAATTTGTAATCAAATTAATAATTTCTAATCAAGCAGTAAAGTGTTTCCATTTCAATACTAATACCATGAGATGGTTGATTTGAAAAAAAAAAAAATGATTTAAAACGTTAACGATATGGGGAAAAAAAAAACCTATCGAAGTCTGTTATATTTTTCTACTCGTAATTAGGAAATTTCAATGTTTCATTGTTCTTGTGTCACAATCGCCGTCACCTCAACCAGAACCTGTATTACAAACAATTCTTGAAAGTTTGAAATTTATAAATACGTTGCTGGCTCAGTGAGGTCACTAAAATATTCATTCAACAAAACGTAATAATAATGCTACCTCCTGCCGTGCATCTGCCTAACAATAACATTAAATCAAGCCAACGTTTGTGTTTCAGTGTTAAATCACACAAAAACACATTCACACAAGATGAATTGTATACAGTTTTATCAGTATTTATAAATTATCATTTCGATCGCATGTATCGCATGTATCGAGTGCTGTTATCAATGAAATTTACATATGGTAAAATCTAGTTTAACAACCTGCAAATGTGGAGACAACTATGTCGCGTAGGTACTTTACTCACCTTGCAACCATTTTGCATACAAGCAATGTCTAGTTTTTCAAATGTAGCAACGTCTAAAATGTTTATGACGTGATGAAGTTATTGTTTGAAAAATATATAATGTTTGATAGACATTAAAAATCCCTTGTTCAATCAATTTTAATCGGATTTTCATATCTGCTTGTAATCTCAGTGCTTTTGATTACTTTAACCGTTATCACCCATAGTAAAATCTATTTTCTAAGAAAAACAATTAATTTTTCTTTTAAAGAAAATTAATTTATTGAATTCGTGGAATTAAAACCATACAATATTTTTTTTTTCAGGCTCTAATTTTCTGAGAATAGATAATTGATATTGATGCAATCTACATTTAATCAATTACTACTGCTCTGATTTCTTGGAAAAAAAATATATTGATAACACAGAATGAAGATTTGTACTTTTTCTTATAAATCAATCTTCAGTATCAAATCATTTTGTTCAGTGTTCGTTGCTCTTCTTAAAAAAAAAAATGAATTCGGAAGTATTGAAATGTACATTCGCGTCTTTTTCGATATTTACAATGTTTTTAGTGGTTGTTACCACTTTAAGATATTGGTCGCCGCCGGAGAAATCAAATGAAGTGAAGCCCGAAATAATTTTTTCCCCCAAATCCGACATCGTATACACCACCGGTAGCCGCCTCCTCAGTTCAGACAATGGCACATTGTCTACTACAACAAAAAAATCTAGCTCTGTCATCACCACCAGTCTCGAAACACCTGCCAATACATCAATACTGAGCTCATCAAGAATTCCTTTTGCCTTCACCTCCACTAGCCTCAAACCTGTCAATACAACACTTCCATTGTCATCGCAATTCAGATCGACAACAAATTATTCGACATCCACCAGCCCTTTCACAACCGCCTATCCAACAATCACAGATCAATTACTGTATACAGATTCATCAAATTTTTCGTCTACTTCATCAAAAAATATTAGAAAAACGCAATTGTTACCAATGTTCAATCTTAAACGTCCATCAAGAATCAATGATTTCGTAAAAAATTATGTAAACGTAGATAAGAGATTTTCTCTTTACACCGGAGGTGATAAGGGATTCTATACTTGGCTGGCATCAATAAATGAAACGAAGGTTAGCAAAATTACGAGAGAGTATATATTTTAAAAAAAATCTAAATTGTTCTTTTTTAAAAAGTATGTAAATAATTATAATTTGTTGAGTTTAAAATATTTCAAAAAAAAAAAAAAACGTGAACATGATTTTAAATGATAAGATTACTAACTTTATTTTCTGGATTATCTCCATTAATGTATATTACGATCTTTTTCGATCCATTGGGAAGATGTTCGGTTGTGGTATAATTTAGCATTACATCATTGACAGCATCAAATTTTAAGGTTTGTATCCTTAAAACAATATTTGTTGCACCTTCAGGTATATCCAACGTGAAATTCTGATTTGGAATTATTTTATCGGCGTTTGCAGAGTAAACAATACCCTCGACATTCGGGTTAAACGTTAAGGTGTAATTAGCTTTTAAATAACTACCATTATTTTCATTACAGAAAGTTAATGGAAATAACCCGAAAATTAAAACACACTCAAATATCGAAACTAATTCCATTTTAATCAAAATTAAATTTCAACTCGAAGATAAGTATTCACTACAACATAAAAACACACAATGAATGAAAACCTCTCCCAAATGACTTTTTATACTTTTTATGTATACAATTAAACACAATAACAATATTTCCATACTCTAAACGGAAAATTTTAATGGGGAACACATGCCAGCATTTTTCTTGGAAATTTTATGTAAACAAGAAATGGAAAACTTATTTCATGACAAAAATCATGCTCATAAAATAGAAATAGCTGATTATTAAATCATTATTCAGTTGGTAGATAATTATCAAGAATCTTGTTTATGAGAGCTACATCTATTTATCTTTCTACCTATCTCTTTACATCTTTCAAGGAAAAAATTCCATATCACGTATGTAAACAACAAACAATTAGTTGGTACATTGTAAACATAACAGGATGAAGAGAGAAAGAATAAAACTTTGATTACATTAAGTATATGCTATACCAACAAATGTCTGTATACAAAATTGCATATAAAATATTTTACACAGTAATTTCAAATTTATTTTAGGCACAGAATAATTTCAAAATCAATCTAGGAATTTCAAGATAACGAATTCGGTAATTTACCAGGAAATTTCCTAACCCCAACAGCTTTTAAAAATTTTTTTAGTGGAAAATTTTTTTCAAATTTTGGCGGAATTTTTTTTTTTTCAAATTTTGGCGGAATTTTTTTTTTCAAATTTTGGCGGTAAAATTACAGAATTCAAATTTGGTAATTTACCTCGGTAATTTCCAAAACCCAATGCCTTTTGAAAATTTTTTGGGGGGAAATTTTTTTTCAAATTTTGGCGGGAAATTTTTTTTGGGCTTTTTGGGCTTGCGACTGATGACGTTTTAGCCAGCATCATGACGTCACGGTAATTACCGTATTGGTGGGCAACGGTAATTACGGTAATTACCCGGTAATTACCGGTAATTTACCGGTAATTAAAAAAATGGCCAGAAACAGTATATTGTATCTACTAAATAAAAAAAATGAATGAAGAGGTATAATATAAAAATCATTTCATGGAAACATACAAATGTGTTGAGCCCGAGCGAAGCGAGGGTGAAAATTTTTGCAAAAAATAATTCATAATTTAATGAACAAAGACATACATTTCGAGTATTAATTTTATGGTACATTACAATCAGCAAAAAATGATGAATAAAAAAAATTATAGGTATAAAAGATGCTATAATTTGGCCCGAGCGAAGCTAGGGCAAATTTTTTTGAAAAATTCACCACAAAATAAGCAAGGAAATACTTTTTTTTAATGATATATACTTTTTTTGAATTTTTGAAAAATTCCAGAGAAAATTCTAAAATTCCCTGACTTCTCCCGGTTTTCCCGAGGATGGACACCCTACAAATGATTTTTCCTTCTGAATATTTAAAAAATCCAAGTAAAAATTAAAAAATTCTCCGATTTTTCCAAATTTTTCTAGAGAATTACCACGATGCTCCCTTTTCCAAAAAAATTGAGAATTTTTTGAAAATCGCAATCGTGATCGCTGCTAAGCCTCCCAGGAAGAAACATTTTTTCCGCTTCAAAATATTCAATTGTCTGGAATGAATATAAGATAAGAAGCTTTATAATGTAAGAATGATTCGTGTAAATTTATGAGCCCGTGCGAAGCCAATGCAAAAAATTTTTAAGAAAGTGTTCAAAAAGTTGAAATTTCTTCCATTTTTTGTTTTGTACGAAGAGAAAAAAAAAGTAATTTGGAAAAAATTCGCGACTTTTAATGAATTTTTGGGCCAATTTCGCGACTTTTACGACCTGTAGATACCCTGTATTCATAATCTACATAACTCATATAAAAAATAAAATGACAGAAAAATAGTATACGATTATATTGCCAATTCAAAAAAACGACAAAGACCTTAGTGAACTTAAATTATAACGTAGAATTGGAGAGTAGATAGGTACCTACTTATTTAGAAACATAGCATAAGAAGAGAAACGAACGTATATTCAACTTAATCATAGTTTCAATACGACATTAAAAAATCATTCCCAATTCGAAATCACCAAAGGGAAAACTAAAATTAAAAAAAAGAACAAAAGTTGAATTAAGCGTCTAAATACATATTTTTAACGAATAATAGTATTGATATAACTGATTGCAAACAACAGGATTGTATGTACGATTGAATTTGCAAATTCAAAAACTTAAAATGTAAAAAATAAGAAGCAAAGAGGGCTCAGGAAAAAATGATAAATTACAATTGCTTCAACCTTCGCTGTACCCATCTAACACATTTTTCTTCGCTTAGTTCGCTCTTCACTTGGCAAAAATAAATCTTTACACGAAGCTTTGAATTCCTCGACTTCTTGCTGGCCCCCCAAACACCACAATAGCACCATGTTCCATTCGCTACGTTTCGAATACTGATCGCCATTTTTCGTAAACAACAAAATTTTGCACTCTTTCAAAATCTCATTTTTCACTTCATTCAACATCGCCGGTTCACATACATGATCCGACACGTAAATAATCTTGCTTATACTATACCAACGTTGATACATAATAGTGTCCTTGAAATACTCCAGAATCATTTGTTTTTTAAACTTTGCTACTCCCTTCAAATCAGTACCAAACACAACTCTAAGAAATTCAATCAAAGCTGTAACGCCCTCCTCGGTGTTTTCACAACCTGCAACAGCGACATGCATAATATTACTTACATTCGTTTCTTTAAAGAGCTCCCTTTTTGCATCATCAATTTTACGTTGCCCTCCGTCGATAAACATTTCCAAAAATTCGTTTAATACCAGAAATTTGCCTTTTTTCATAAGTTCCTCAAGATATTTGCGGACGATTGGCGAAGACATGGCGTCTTTTTTGAACGCAGCAGTTGCATTATTCGAAATGCACAAATTCAGAATTTCTCTCAATCGAGAAGGTTGACTTCGATACACAATCATGGTCCAATGACGACGCCAAAATCTTTTCCTGTATTCAAGGTCGGCCTCGGATAAGACTGCGATAAAAATCCTATCGTCGCGTAGTACCAGCTCATCATAATCATTGAAAACATCGTCTCCGTAGGGATAAATAATGAACCTCGACAAAAAATTCGTCCTCTTCGAACTGGAACACGTATTCTTTCAAGTTTTGAGGTGTTGTATGCCCAGAAATCCTTTAAAAACTCGTATAGCTCGTCACGTATGCTACTTGAAGTTCTCCAACGGCTCATTCCTCTTAAAATTTTCACGTACTGATCACCGTTCACCAAATTTTTAATATGAATCCATGTTTTAAGCGCGTCATCTAGGTATTCGTACGATTTGTCACAGATATAAGCACCAAATACGTCAACAACGTTATCCGAAGTGGAAAACAATCGATATTGTTCGTCTTCGGTATACTTGGAGATTAAAAGTCTCGTCCATCCGCACCACCTTCGCATAAGTGCAGCTCCAACTTCGATGCGATCGTCGACGTCGAGTCGATTGAAAAAATACTCGACAACAGGAAAATATGCAGATTTACCATCCAAATTCAATAACAGCCGTTTTTCCACGGAATTGTATCATTGATATGGGTTATTTTTTGGAAAAATCACCTGTCATAACGCAACAACCAATACACCGACAGCGGCTCACGCCAGAATTGCAAAGTTTCAAACGAAACTACGATTCCGCAATTCGAACCAAGCGTTTTCGTATTTCATCTTCCATGCAAAATTCACACATCAAACGGAATTTGACAGTACCTCTCAATCTGGCATTATTCAAGAAATTGATGGCGGAATGAAGGTGATCAATTTTGCCGTTTGATTTCCAAACAATATTTGGCAAAAATTCTCGCATAACTGCAACTGTACTTATTTTGAACGATGGAGAGACTCTATCATAAAAATATAACCATTGTTGAATTTCATCACAGCAATCAATCACGTATTTCTTGACCATTGCTTCGAGCGTGCGGGGGATTATTAAATCATCCGGTTTCGTTTTGTAAATCTCATTTCGTCTCCAGTAAAATAATGTAAGATTGCATGCTTTTCCCACCACGAACTACATTTCCTGTTATTATAGCATCGTTTACGTAATTCATCGTCAAATTTACAGCTACTTTGAAGGCAGCCATGTCTTGTAATTGGGGTACAGGTTCGTACAATTTCAGACGATTATCCGAAGGCTGCATGGTTCCGATTTTCCCAAAAGGCAAAGCTAGTGGTCGAATAAACGACAACGAACTCTTGTAGCGTCTACTGGATTTCAAAATAATTGAACAATCTGAAAATCCAAAATGGTTTGATTATTTGAAGGGAACCGATTATCAAGTAATACTCCATAAATAAGAATATGATGCAATTATGGATGATATTTTAAAGTTTCATGCAGGGGCGTAGCGAATGGGAGGCGGGGGGACTCACCTCCCCCCCTACAATGCTAGTAGAAAGTTGGCAATTTCGTCTCAAAATGAGAAAAGTTGACAAAGGGTATAGCCGGGTTTTAGGTGAATTTGGCCCCCGCTCCGATTTTCGATCCAACCCCCTCAGATGGTGTACCTTGATGTGAAAATTTTTTTAGAAAAATTGTTGCCCCCCCCATCCCCTCCCATTCGGAGTTATGGTCATTTTATTGCATTATTTTCAAGAATTTTTAATTTCAATGGAAGTGAAGAAAATTTTCTGTTCTTCGGTACAAAGTTACTCTCTCATTCCGAATCAGTGAAAAATCACTGATAAACAGTCAGAATTGCAGCACAGGAAAAATCAGTGAACTTTCACTGATTTTCAGTGATTTTTTCACTGATTATTCAAAGAATTTCACAGATTTTTTCCGTAAACTTCAAATATTACTGAATTTTTTTTGTGAATTTTCACTGATTTCCAGTGATTTTCTTTCACTGATTGTTTTCAGTGAAAAAATTTTCACTGATTTTCCTTCCAGTGCTGCGAATTCTAACTGTTTCTCAGTGATTTTTGGTAATTTTCACTGATTTATAAATGAGAGAGTATAATACGATAATTTTTTCAACAATTTTTTTGGTGCATTCCTTCAAGTTGCACAGTGGGCCAGGAGACCTCCAAAAAACGTTCGTTTTCTGCGAAAAAATTGTCATGGATCAAGTTGGCAACACTGCTAATCTGTTGTTAGATATCAGGGTAGCACGAAACGAGTAGCGCAATTTTGATTTTCGTCCCCCTCTCCCTTCCAGCACCCACCAAAGTTGACGACGTGCAGTCAACTACCCGTCGTGCAACGTGTGTCAAAAATTTGCCAAAACTTTGCCACAGATGTGTCATTTCCGCGTCACTGTATTTTAACCAATCAGAGTAGAGCAGACTCCGCCTACTTTTCGATTCCGAAAGTAACATAGTCATTATTGTGTCAAAATGTTGTCAAATTTTTGTCAACACTTTTTTGGCTGAATTTTGACATAATTGTGGCACATTATTGGCACACTCCCGATGACAGCAGTATGACACAATTTTGACGTGATAATGGTATAACTTGATGACACGATTTTGGCAATAATATGGCACTTTAATGGCAAAATTAATTCGACCTCCTTGATATAATTTATTTTTAAAATTATCATTTATCAATACATGGTAATGCTTCTTGATGGGAGGGGGTAGATTAAAAAATAATTGAATCCACTAAGGGTAATTGAAAAAAAAAACTAATTCGACATGTGTAATTTAAAATGTTGAAAAAAATTGTCAACCAATTGAAAGAATTTTTATTTAATAGGTATAAGAGATATTCAAAAAAATTGATTTGACCTGGTTATTAAAAAAAAAAAATGATTTGACCTGAAGTAAGCCGAAAAGATTTTAAAAATTATAATGTAGGTACGTAATTGATCATTAATGGCAAAGGGTAGGTATTCAAAAAATAAAAATTTCACCAGGGTTTAAATTGATTACAAATTTTAAAAAAATTTATTCGACCTCTATAACTTAAAAAAAATTGTTTCAAATTATTAATTGATCGAATTGAACGGATGAGGGTATTCAAAAAAAAAATCGATCTGGGGTTCAAATTGAATAATTGAATTATTCTAATTTTTAATTTATGAGAGGGTGTATTTAAAAAAAGAATTGAATCCGCCTGGGGTGTTTTTGAAAAAAATTGATTCACCTTGTACTTTGAAAAATCAATAATGATCGATTCTTTAAATAATGGGAGGGGGTATTCAAAAAAATGATTAAAGGGGTATTATTTTTTAAAAAAATGATTTGGCTCATTCAAGTTAAAAAAATTTGAAGACTGAAGAGTGTATTTTTAACAATAATTGAAAAAATTATTAGGAAGAATACTCATAAAACGTTTTGAAATAATAGGAGCTGTCCGAAAGATGAGTGGACAATGGAGCAGGTTTTTTCAAAAATTTTCAAGAGATAAACATTTATATGTATTTATTGCAGAAGTGCAAATCAATATCAACTATCCAAATTGACTAACTGGTTGTCATAGTCTAGTAGCCTTTTGGCATAGGTTAGGTAGTTAGGTAGATAGGATTTTAGGGTTGTAGGTTCGAATTCCCCCCATAGGCATCAGGAATTTTAGTGGAAAAGTTTGGCGTATTTTGTGTAGTGATTATGGAGAAAATGATGAAAAATCATAGACAAATTGGGATCCAGAGCTCCCAACATAATTTTTTTTAATTTATTGAATGCGGATAAATTCAGTTTTTAAAAACAAGGCAATTCGTTCAAACTGCCGCTACACGTAGGTATGCTTCAAGTTAACAAGGTGCCAAAACAGTGTCATTTACCTGCCATAAATATGCCAAAAGAAGGTCGTTTCACTGCCACAGTGTCAAAACGCTGCCATACACACCAACGCTAAACCAGTTTTTTGACACCGTTTTGACACTAAATTGACAATGTTTCGGCTCCGCGCTGATTGGTTGAAATTTGCCATTTTCGTGTCATTTTACGTGCCATTTTTCTCAGTCAAAATCGTGCCATATGACACGAAAATGGCACATGTTTTGCACGACGGGTAGTTTTATCTTGTTTATGGGGTGTTTACAAAGCAACATTTTTTCTGGTTCATGTGAATTTTTTTGAGATGTCAATTAGTGCAAAAATGATCAGAAAGTAAAGGGCTATTCAGCCATGTATTTTGGTTTTTTCGATTTGAGAAATGATAATTCAATCATAACTCTCGAAAGATGTCCATATTTTTCGAAAGATTTTAAATGGGTTTTTTTGGAATAAAACTATACTTTCTCAGTCGGCGTTCAGGGGGGTGTCCATTTATGGTTTTTAAATTCTAGAATTTTGGTGTTCCTGAAACCGCGAATCCGGTGTTTCTATTTTTTTTGCACAAAGTTGCACGATTTTTCTACACGGGCAATTTTCTGACAAAAATAAGTAAAAAATCCACGTTTTTTTTTGCGAGGGTTCAAATTAAAATTCGGTATGGTATGCTATCGTGTCGTATAATATATCACCATATACGTTTTTTTGAGGTCGCAGATTACGAATTTCGTACTCAAAAAAATTTTTGAGTAGGAAGGGGGCAGGAGGGGGGTAAAAAATGAAATTACACCATACTATCGCGTAATATGTCCAAATATATGTTTTTTGAGTCGTAGATTTCGAATTTTCATTCTCCAAAAAAATTTTGGAGTTGGAGGAGGGGCAAGAGGGAGGGTAAAAATGAAATTTCACAATACTATCGTGTAATATATCAAAATATATGTTTTCGAAGTCGTAGATTACGAATTTCGTACTCAAAAAATTGTAGAAGGGAAGGCAGTAGGCCAGGGTTTTTAAATTTAAATTTCGCTATATCCTCACTCGTTTACAATTTTTTTGAAGTAAAAAATTTGTAATCTACAACCTGTTGAATGTATATAATTTGACATTTTATATGGGGGGTTCACAAATTATCATTGTGAAATTTCAATTTCGATACAACCTCGAAAACATATTTTTGACAAGTTACACTATATTATTGTGAAATTTCAATTTTTAACCCCTCCCCTCGTGCCCCTCTTCACACTCCAAAATTTTTTTGAGGGCGAAATTCGTAATCTAACGACCTCGAAAAACGTATATTTAGACATATTACACGATATTATTATGAAATTTCATTTAGAACCTCTCTCTCCTGCCCCACCTCTCACTCGAAAATTTTTTTCTCTTCAAATTTGAAATCTACGACCCCAAAAAACATGAGGTAACCATTTTTTTTGAACGTTCTTTCGGGTTTTTTGAGCAAAACGAACGTTTTAGGGTGGGGTCTTCTGGCCCACTGTGCGTTGTTTTGATTATTTCAAGTTTCAATCGTAAAAAACTTTTTCCCATCTTGAAATGGAAAGTAGTTGTCGGTAGAAAGATTTGAGTATAATTTTTTTGTTTTTTTGCAAGTCATAACCCTTCTTTCTTTCATCGCTAGATGGAAAAAAAAATACAGGACGTAAGATATTCAGTTTTTCATTTCTCTACAACGTTCATTTTCACACTTTTTTCGATAAGTAGGTATCTCGAATTTTTTTGAAACCGGTAAGTTTTCTTTGTGGATTTTTTTTTTCAAAGTCGATAACCGGTTATTCGAAAAAAGTTTGAAACAAAGAGTTGTAGAGAATTGAAAACTGAAAATTTTTTACGTTTCTGTATTTTATTTTTCATCTAGCAATGAGGAAAGAGTTTATTCAAAAAAAAAGAAAAAAATTTACTAAATCCCTTCAGACCATAAATTCTTTTCCATTGGCAAATGATGAATAAAACTGACTCAACGTAAAATTTCAGTCTCTAATTCTCTTAAACTTTTTTTCAACGTTTTTTTTCGATATCTAACCATTTTTCGATAACCGGTTATCGACTGGAAAAAAAATCATCCTAAGAAACTACCAGATTTAAAAAATTCGGGATATCAAAAAAATGCGAAATAAAAGGTTGTAGAGAATTGAAAACTGAATATTGTATTGTACGTTCTGTAAAATTTTTTTTTTCATCTAACGATTAAGAAGAGGTTTTGCGACTTGAAAACAAAAAATTATACTTCCAACCTTTTCTGGCGACAATTTCTTTCGCATTTCAAGATGGGAAAAAAGTTATGAACCCCAAAAAATCATTTTTTACTTCTTTACAACTTTCGTTTCAACTTTTTTTTTTCATATCTCCCCTTGGCTTTGGATAATTATTGACATCATGGTTTCCAAACTGCTAAACCGGTTTTTCAAGAAAAAATATCACATTTTAAATCGCGGCCAGTGCGTAGACTTATTTCATTAAAAAAAACCGGACCCTGAATTTTTTGACCCAAACCGGGTTTCTCAATTTTTGTGGGCCATCCTATAGTCGGGCTGAAAGTTTGATTATCAATCTTCAATGTCCTCGACGCCGGAACACATTGGCCGTTTGAAACCGCCTGGATATCTCTTTTCCCACTCTTGGATATTGGGAAAAAATGTTCCTCATTTACCAAAACTTTTTGTGTCATACTGTATACATCTCTACGAGATGTTAACTTTGTGCCAAGAACAGAAATTTTCTTCACTTGCTTGAATTAAAAAATTCTTGAAAATAATCCAATAAAATGGCCAAAAACTCCGAATGGGAGGGTGGGGGGAGGGTCAAAAATGTTTCCAATTTTTTTTTTTAGATTAAGGTACAACCACCTGACGGATTTGGGGGTCGAAAATTGGGAGCGGGGGGCCAAATTCCCACCTAAAACCCGGCTTTACCCTCTTTGGCCCAATAACAAGTAAATTTTTTTTGAGTAAAACATCGCTTTTTTTTTCAGAATTACAGTTCAACTCTGAAATTATCTCTCAATTCGAAAATTTTTCAAAAAACTTTGGCCTCGCTGCGCTCCGGCCTTATTTCTGTATTTTATCTACTTCGAATGGTCAAAAGTGGATTTTTTCGTTTTTTTTTTCCTCAAAATTATTTTCTATATTCCAAGTAATTTTATTATAATTTTTTTTTTCGTCCCCTTAAAACTCATTTCAGATGTTTTGAAAATAACATTTTAAAAAAAACTTTGGGGGCCAAATGAAAATCAATTTTATTTAAGCATGAACCAGGAACCAACTGACTCTTTTGGGGGGGGGGGCGGAAATTTGGATGGCACAAATTTTCAGACCGAACTTTTTTTTGACCACTTCCTCGTCCCTCTATTCAATTCATTGCTTTTCCCTGCGTAAATTGCAAGTATCTACCTTCGAAGTTGGGAAAAATCAGAGAAATTGACCCAATTTATTCCCGAACAAAGCAAAAGGGTGGAAAAGTAGATAAAAATTATGTAATGTAATTTTTGTTAAAAAAATTTTAATTTCAATGGAAATGCGAGCAAAACGAATTTGGCTTCGGGGGCTCTAAAGAAACGAGGGTAAAAATTTTAGGGGAAAACTTCAAGTTCAAGGTGAAATAAACAATGTTTTTAGATTTAATAAACTTGAGTAAAAAATTGACCACTTTTAACTTTGAAATTTATTGAGGGAGAAATAAGATAAGCCGAGCGCCAGCGAGGCCTCAAGCTTTTAAAAAAATTTAATTTTTCAACATCAAAAATAATTTTAAGGGAGGAACAAAATATAATAAAAAATTAGGTGAATATGCAATAAATTTTGAAGGAAAAATACGAAAAAAATACTTTTGCTAAAGTTACATAGAAAAAATACTACAATAAAGGCGGACCCACGAGGCCGAAGTTTTTTCCAAAAAAAAAATTTTCATAATTGGGAGGTAATTTCGAATTGAACTGTAATTTTCTGGAAAAAGCGATGTTTACTCCCAAAAATTTTAAAGAACTCCACTAAATGGGTTTTTAACTGGTGATTTATAAATTTTTTAGAATACATTTACCATCTTTTACTGTTCGGGGAAAAAAGAATTTTTCTATTTTACTATGAAGTCGGGAAGTAAATTCAAGAGCATGATATAACATCCACCTCAAACATCAATAAGGAAATATCGTAAGTTGGGGGGCGACAATCTGTACGTTTTTTAAGAGGGGTTTTTTTGAATATCTCCGCGGGTTTTTTTGATTTTAAAAGACTGATTTTTTCCCCCTGAATGGGCCCTCCTTTAGCTACCCAATTCTCTTCGCCCTGCCCAAAATTCCACCCCAGACCTCTACATTTTAGGCATGCGGAGGCTAGCGTTTTGGGGCGAAAGGTACACCAATCAAAAATCACTGAAAATTCGAATATTTTAAATGTATTTAGATCGAACATTTTACAACAAAAAGGGCATTTTCGAACGTAATAACGCCCCCGGAGGAACTTTTTCGGCGATTGTATACAAAAATTACATTTTGAACATTTTTTTTGGCATCTTTAGGATTCGTAGGCATAACATCTATCGTCGGGAGGCTACAAACACGATTCGTCCAATCGCGATTCAAGATTTTTCTCTGTAAAAACTTCAGCTTTGGGTTGTAAAGTTGCATCTCTTCAACTTTGGAAAATATTTGATTTTCCTGAATCGACGCGAATACTGCTGAAAGATTACCAAAATTTATTTGTAAATTGTAGAATGAAAAAAATGACAAAAATTTTTCGACATGATTGTTTTTGATTTGGAAAAAATTCATAACCGTATTGTTTATTAAACCGTTTTTCAACCATATTGTCGAAAAACAAAAATGGTTCCTACCGTTTTCCCTTCATATAGCATCCAATTTTTGACCGCTCGATACTTCCTGTAATTTTTTAATTTTAAAAAAAAAAACGAGAAATTTGAAAAAAAACATAAATTATTGTTTTTCACAGTTTCGCGATTTTTTTTTTGCTTCTACAACAAGTTTATTCATGGATGTAGATACATGGACGATTTGTTTAACGCTCCTCTTTCACCGAAAAAAATTTTTCAAGGTCCTAGCTTTACTTTTGATTTCAGCACGTAGGACGACAAACCAGTCGAAAAAACGTTGACGTGTAGCATTCTCACCCCACCGTACATGGGTATCAAACCATTAACGGTAACGGTACCAACATGAGCGTTTTCACGTTCAACGATCCATAATTCAAGAAAAATTACACACCACAAATTACTCAGTGCTCAAATACATCTTCAAGGATCCTTTATTTGAAAAAAATTCCCAATACGTAACAGTAGGGGAAATGTATAAATTTTTATGAATTTATGGAAAGAATAATGATTGATAAAAATGATTCCCAAAGTAAAAAACGTGAACATACAAATAAAATAATTTTAAAAAAAATAAAAAAGCTATTTTCTATCCAAATTAAAAAATAAAATTAGTTCGATTACCATAACTCGAGCACGAAAATTGTTTCGAACCTTTTTTCAGCTCATTATCAAAAAAAAACAATTCCAATATGTAAAAATAACTTTACTCGTTCGTTTCCTGGCAACATTTTCCCCTTAATCGGGTCTTATTTTCTATCTGACCGTTTTATAGATTTTCCAATCGCATCTACTTCGGAATAAACATCCATTTTTAGAAAAATTTCAAACCTAAACCACCGTGGCTTCACTGATGATCATAAAATTAGCTCCGCTCGTGTTTCATACCTCGGAAAAAGTAACTTTTTGGGTTCTTTCCTTCGATAGCACCGGGCTCATAAGTACGATTGATAAAAATATAATTCACGGGTAACGCTGTTCGAAACTATTCTTGACTGGGAGCCACCATTTTCAAAAACTTGTCCCAATTCGCAAAGAAACAAGGCGAGATTTACCAAGCGCAGGTAAACATTAAAAATGTTCGTGGTACAGAAGATGGGACGGATAAATTTTGATTTCATTGGAGTAGTTACTTTTTCTAAAGTAGTGAAGTTCTTTGCAAGTCGAAGAGTGAAGTCCAATTTCGTTCAAATTTCCCAACAATTTTCTATTTTCCGATTTAAAAATTTTCCCGACTCCGTTTATTCAATTTTGCGTTTTTCCTCCTTTTCTTCACATTTTTTTCCAATTTAAATGCCATTTTTCTTTTTTCTCAAATTTTTTGACCACGAAATTTTTGAAAATTATTTCCAACTTGAAAAACCAATGCCAATAACCAAAAACCTATTATTGAAAAAAAGATACCTATTTTATTTTTCATTTCCCAGAAGCTTCATCAACATTAATTGGTCTTTACTTCATAGTTCATACATTAAAAAACATTTTTCAAACTTCAAAATTTTTTTGATTCGTTTAAATTTTGAAAATTTAAAAAAAAAAATTCAGCAACCACCGAAATCAAATTCCCGAGAACCCTATTGCCAGGTCGTCTGCGACCCTGCTTGTTTTTTAAAATTTAATTTCAGCGATTTCACCTATAAAATTTAAAAAAGTCATTCGAATGTTTACCTTGGAAAAGGTTTGTAATACTAAAATGTCATGTATAACTTTTTCAAATCATTTCTTTAAAACGGATTTTTCATTTTTTTTTTAAAAAAAAAAAGCAAAATTTTTTTAATTCAATTTTTTTCAAAGCAAAAACCAAAAAAATTGATTTTTTGCTCAAATTTTTGAAAAAGGTAACTTTTTGAATGAAAAGTAACCAATAGTAACTTTTGAGTACCAAAAGTAACTAATAGTGACTTTCCTTGGAAAAAAGTAAACAAAGTTTTACTTTAAAAAAAAACCTATTTACAGGGTGTTTTCAGGTAGAAGTAAGGGATTCCAGGCAGTGACTAAGCGACACATACTGAGTCCTTTTTTGTAGGTAATGTTTGCCTAGCCTCCGAAAACCGAAGGGGCTGATTTGCCCAACAATTCAAAAAAAATTTTTTTTTCAAATTTTATAATTTTTTTTGAATGAGCGTAGCTTGCCCAAAACCAAAATAGGTAGAGATTTGGAATTTGGGTTCGAGAGAAAAGAGAATTTATTCTAGATCACGATGGTCTGGTTGTTTTTTTTTTGTCTTAACAGATCGGGGAAGCAAGCAGCGGATTTAAAATAAAACAGAAAAAAACGCTTAAAAAATGTTGTGTCAAAAACCTTCAATTTCCATCATTTTTGGGGTGAATTATTCAAAAATTTGTTCTCTTGGACCGATCGATTAAATTAATGTTTTCTAGAAGAAAAGTGTTTGCTCACTTTTTTTAATGCCGCAATTCCCCGCCTCAACGCCATTTTACTTATGATGAAAAGTTATGGGCCCAGTTAAATTCTTGAAAATGATTATGGAATTTCAAAAAAATACCTCCATTCTCATTATTTTTGAGAATTTAAATGGGCATAACTTTTCATCTAAAATAATAGAAAGACGGGGTTTGCGGCGTTGAAAAAGGATACATTTCTTTTTTCAATAATATCCACTTCATTGATGGGCAATCAGACAAGTTTTTGAATAACTTAACAAAAATGTAAAAATTCCCAAAAAAATTATTTTATTGAAAAAATTTGAATTAGGTACTAAAGAAAAGCTTCGAACATCGGCCACCATTTAGTTCGAATGCACAAAGAGATGCTCGGCTGATAATATTGAGCGTCCGGCTGCTTCCAGAAACCTTCTCGATTATTTCTCATTTCGAGATCAGTTCTAAAAAAAAAATTAATAGGTATGTGTTGATTATTTATGATAAGCAGTTGATGAGATACCCTATTCAGCGAAACCAAGAACGTGTGGTGGGCAGAATCGAAAGAGTATTGAAACATTGAAAGAGAAAATGCTCGCTCTTTTTAAACCGCCGCAAAAACCCCGTCTCTTCTTTCTTACTTAGATGAAAAAGTTTATGCCCATTTAAAAAATTCTCAAAAAAAATGAAAATCAAGTATTTTTTTTGAAATTCCATAATCATTTTCAAGAATTTAAATGGGGCATAACTTTCATCTAAGTAAGATGGAGAGGCGGGGATTGCGGATTTTAAAAAAGAGCAAACATTTTCTTCTAGAAACCATTAATTTAATCGATCGTCAAGAGAACAAATTTTTGAATAATTCAACCAAAAATATGGAAATTGAAGGTTTTGACACAAATTTTTCAAGCGTTTTTCTGTTTTTTTTATCAGCTGCTTGCTTCCCTGATCGTTAAGACAAAAAACAACCAGACCATCGTGATCTAAGATAAAAATCTCCTTTTTCTCTCGAACAAATTCCAAATCTCTACCTATTTTGGTTTGCAAGCTATGCTCATTCAAAAAAAATTTATAAATTGAAAAAATTTTTTTTTTTTGAATTGTTGCAATCAGCCCTGCGGTTCGGAGGCTAGGCAAACATACCTACAAAGACTCAGTATGTGTCGCTTAGTCACTGCCTGGAATCCCTTACTTCTACCCTGAAACACCCTGTATACTGGGATATATGCCTACTTTTGGAAAACAAAAAATTGGCGCGATAATAATAAAATATGAGGAAAGTAAGAATATAAGTTCGTTGGAAGAAATTCTTCATTCTTCAATGTTCTCAAAAGTCTGACAAAAAGTCATTCTTCTCGAGTCTTAACGAAATATTATTTTGCCATTGGTGTCTTAAATTTGGCGCCGCGTGTTATGAAATGACCCCCCCCCCCACCGGTAACATAATTCGTGTTTAAAATCAAAGAAATTTAACACATTCAATTGTAGACTTAGCCACTTGAATTCATTAAATGAAAATTTTCGAATAGAAAAATTTGATCCATTCTTTCGATTTGTTCGATTTTTCATAGCAGTGCTGCCAACGCGCGTAAAAATACATAATATTTATAAAATTTTATCCGACGAGCTCTGCTACGGAAAATTTCAAACGTATAACATTTATGAAGAATGGAGGTTGCAGAATTAATTTTATTCTCGTAATGTACAGCTCATGGTGGAACAGCGAAAAAAAAAACTAGGGTCAAATGAAGAAAAATCAAGAAAGGCAATTTTTCACTAACGATAAAATTGTTAAATGATTATTGAGCATTTAATAAGGTTTTTTTTTAACATGATGGAGAGATGGCATGGGGCTGATAAGACTTCGCGGATTCTGATTCTAAATTGAAAAAACAAAAATCATAGGAAGTCTGAAGCATTAACAGATTACTAATAATGGTGTGATTTATTTGACCCGAGTGAAGCTAGGGCGAATTTTTTTTTTGAAGAATGTATGTATTATAAAAAAAGCAACAAAAAACATATTTCCAAATCAGGGACATCAGGGTGTCCACTATATTTCAGAAATGATGTTCCCTGACTTTTCCAGGTTTTCCAAACTAAATTTTCGAATTTTTCCAGACCTTTTAAATATGATGGTCGCAGAATAGGGGGGGGGGGGGGTAATTTTTCACGTGATGAACTTATATTCTGAAATTTTGCATAAGAATGATATAAAATTCATGGGGTCTAACGATTTTTTTTTCAAAATCAAATCACTAGATACTTTTTACGAGCTCTTTAGATGCTCTTCTTCGGGCCAAAAAAAAAGATTCAAATTCATTCTGAAAATTTTTTGAAACACCCAACTACCCCCCCACACAAAAATTTGGAAATCTGAATTCATCACCCACAGAAAAAATTTCAGATAAAAAGAAAAAACGAAATGTTCCAACGCAAAATTAAGTTTTAAAAGTGAAACAAATAATGCCAGGTTGTTACCCAAATCAAGCGAATGAAAATTCGGATTTTTCCTGGCTAAAAATTCAAAATTTCTCCCCCCCCCCTCAGAAATGAAAAACACATGCCCCAAATTTATAAATTCAGTCAATCCCTCCAATTTTTTTAGTTTGTACCAATAAGTAAAAAATGAATGAGGAGGTATAATATAAATCATTTCATGGAAACATACAAATGTGTTTGAACCCGAGCGAAGCGAGGGCGAAAATTTTTGCGAAAATATAATTCATAATTTAATGAACAAAGACATACATTTCGAGTATTAATTTATGGTACATTACAATCAGCAAAAAATGAATGAATAAAAAATTATATAAAAGATGCTATAATTTGGCTTGAGCGAAGCTAGGGCAAAATTTTTTGAAAAATTCACCATAAAATAAGCAAGGAAACACTTTTTTTTTAATGAAATATACTTTTTTTGAATTTTTGAAAAATTCCAGAGAAAATTCTAAAATTCCCTGACTTTTCCAGACCATCAAAATTCCCTGACTTCTCCCGGTTTTCCCGAGGATGGAC
The DNA here is from genome assembly GCA_033439095.1 of Pseudococcus viburni. NCBI lineage: Eukaryota > Metazoa > Arthropoda > Insecta > Hemiptera > Pseudococcidae > Pseudococcus > Pseudococcus viburni. The sequence continues at coordinate 52,362 of JAVBJF010000716.1, read as the reverse complement.
ACCCTACAAATGATTTTTCCTTCTGAATATTTAAAAAATCCAAGTAAAAATTAAAAAATTCTCCGATTTTTCCAAATTTTTCTAGAGAATTACCACGATGCTCCCTTTTCCAAAAAAATTGAGAATTTTTTGAAAATCGCAATCGTGATCGCTGCTAAGCCTCCCAGGAAGAAACATTTTTTCCGCTTCAAAATATTCAATTGTCTGGAATGAATATAAGATAAGAAGCTTTATAATGTAAGAATGATTCGTGTAAATTTATGAGCCCGTGCGAAGCCAATGCAAAAAATTTTAGAAAGTGTTCAAAAAGTTGAAATTTCTTTCATTTTTTGTTTTGTACGAAGCGAAAAAAAAAGTAATCTGGAAAAAATTCGCGACTTTTGCGACCTGTAGATACCCTGTATTCATAATCTACATAACTCATATAAAAAATAAAATGACAGAAAAAATAGTATACGATTATATTGCCAATTCAAAAAAACGATAAAGACCTTAGTGAACTTGAATTACAACGTAGAATTGGAGAGTAGACAGGTCCCTACTTATTTAGAAACATATCATAAGAAGAGAAACGAACGTATATTCAACTTAATCATAGTTTCAATACGAAATTAAAAAATCATTCCCAGTTTGAAATCACCAAAGGGAAAACTAAAATTAAAAAAAAGAACAAAAGTTGAATTAGGCGTCTAAATACTTACATATTTTTAACGAATAATAGTATTGATATAAATGATTGCAAACAACAGGATTGTATGTACACTAGAATTTACAAATTTTCACAAGTACGTAAATTCAAACACCTGAAATGTAAAAAATAAGAAGCAAAGAGGGCTCAGGAAAAAATGATAAATTACAATTGCTTCAGCCTCCGCTGCACCCATCTAACACCTTTTTCTTCGCTTAGCTCGCTCTTCACTTCGCAAAATTAAATCTTCACACGAAGCTTTGAATTCCTCGACTTCTTGCTGGCCCCCCAAACACCACAATAGCACCTTGTTCCATTCGCTAGGTTTCGAATACTGATAGCCATTTTTCGCAGACAACAAAATTTTGCACTCTTTCAAAATCTTATTTTTCACTTCATTCAACAACGTCGGTTCACATACATGATCCGACACGTAAATAATCTTGCTTATACTATACCGAAGTTGATACATAGCGTCCTTGAAATACTCTAGAATCATTTGTTTTTTAAACTTTGCTACTCCCTTCAAATCAGTACCAAACACAATTCTGAGAAATTCTATCAAACCGGCAACGTTCTCCTCAGTTCCTTCACAGGCTTCAACAGCTGAATACTTATCGATATCACTTACATTCATTTCTTTAAAGAGCTCCTTTTTCGCATTGTCAATTTCACGTTGCCCTCCGACGATAAACATTTTCAAAAATCCGTCCAATACCAGAAATTTGCCCATTTTAATAATTTTCTCGAAGTATTGGCGCATTATTGGGGATGACATGGCGTCTTTCTTGAACCCAGTCATTTCATCATTCGAAACGCACAAATTCAGAATTTTTTCCAAACGAGAGGGCTGACTTTCATACACAATCTTGCTCCATTTGCGACGCCAAAATCGTTTCCTGTATTCGAGGTCGGCATCGGATAAAACTGCGATCAAAATTCTATCGTCACGTTGAACCAGCTCATCATATTCTTCGTCCTCTTCGTAGTCATGGTTTTCCCTAAACTGCGGCATAAATTCATCCTCATCTAGTTGAAACACGTATTCTTTTAAGTTTATAGGCGTTGCACGCCAGAATTCCACTAAAAACTCGTGTAGCTCGTCGCATATGCTACTTCTCCAAAAATCCATTTTTTCTAAAATTTTCACGAACTGATCACCTCTTACTAAATTTTTGATATGATTCCACGTTTTAAGTGCGTCAAGGTATTCATTCGATGTGCCCCAGTAGATAAAAGCACCAAATATTCTAGCAACATAATTTGAAGTAGAAAACAGTCGATACTGTTCGTCTTCGGTATATTTGGGGATCAAAAATCTTGTCCAACCGCTCCAACTTCGCATAAGTTTAGCTCCAACTTCGACGCGATCGTCGATGTCGAGTCGTTCGAAAAAAAAATCCACAGCGGGAATATGAGCAGATTTTTCACACAACTTCAATAACACCAGTTTTTCCACGGAATATGCACCATGGATATCGACTATCTTGGAAAAATCACCTGTCATAACGCAACACCAATACACCAACAACGGCTCCCGCCGGAATTCCAAACTTTTGACGAAACTACGAGTCCTCATTTCGTTCCAAGTTTGATGTATTTTCTCTTCAATGCAAAACTCACACATCACATGGAACTTGGCAACTTTTTTCAATCTGGCATTATTCAACAAATTGATGGCGGAATGAAGGTGATCGATTTTGCCGTTTGATTTCCAAGCAATATTTGGCAAAAACTCCCGCATAACTGCAACTATTCTTACATTGAACGATCGAGAGAGTCCATCATAAAAATATAACCATTGTCCAATTTCTTCACAGCAATCACTCACGTATTTCTTGACCATTGCTTCGAGCGAGCGAGGAATTATTAAATCGTCTGGCTTTGTTTCATAAACCTCATTTTGTCTCTCGTAAAATAATCCAAGATTGGATACTCGCCCACGTTCAACTTCAATATCTTCACTTTCCATAACACGTTTCGCGTAGTTCATCGTCAAATTTGTCGCTATATTAATGGCAGCCATGCTTTGCAATTGGGGTAAAGGTTCGTACAATACTAGACGATTATCGGTAGGCTGCATGATTCCAATTTTCTCAAGAAGCAGCGTTTCAATCGACAACGAACCTTTGTAGCGTCTACTGGATTTCACCACAAATTCGACAATCTGAAAAAGCAAAATGATCAGGTTATTTGGAGAGAAATGATTTTTCAAGCAGGAGTATGATGCAGGGAAACGGTGACTCAGCCCACCATGTCGCAGTGGAGGGGCACTTTTTTAGAAGAATATTTCTTGCTTCTTCACCTTAATACAGGGTGTCTGTCGATTTTTAAAATTCGAAATTTCCATAAATAAGAATATGATGCAATTATGGATGATATTTTTAAGTTTCATGCAGGGGAGTAGCGAATGGGAGGCCGGGTGGACTCACCTCCCCCCCCCCATACAATGCTGGTAGAAAGTTGACAAATTCGTCTCAAAATGAGAAAAATTGACAAAGGGTATAGCCGGGTTTTAGCTGAATTTGGCCCCCGCTCCGATTTTCGATCCAACCCCCTCAGATGGTGTACCTTGATGTGAAACTTTTTTTGGAAAAATTGTTGTCCCCCCCTCCATCCCCTCCCATTCGGAGGTATGGCCATTTTATTGCATTATTTTCAAGAATTTCAATATCAATGGAAGTGAAGAAAATGTTCTGTTCTTCGGTACAAAGTTACATCTCGTAGAGATGTATAATACGATAATTTTTTCAATAATTTTGGTGCATTCCTTCACGTTGTTTTGGCAATTTCAAGTTTTCAATCGTAAAAAACTTTTTTCCCATCTTGAAATGGAAAGCAGTTGTCGTAGAAACGATTTGAGTATAATTTTTTGTTTTTCAAGTCATAACCCTTCTCCATCGCTAGATGAAAAAAAAAAAATACAGGACGTAAGATATTCAGTTTTCAATTCCCTACAACGTTCATTTCACACTTTTTTCGATAAGTAGGTATCTCGAATTTTATTTTTTATTCATTTTTTCCTTCTTTTTTCAAAAAAATTGAGAACAGTTTAATAATTCTTTGCTTTTTCAAGGCAGTGGAAAATTGATTTTCTTCAATTTTTCTGAGTAAATGACTATTTTTTATCGGATCCGGGAGTCGAATCATATAAAACGAATATTTTCTATCAAAATGAGAATAACCATGAGAAAATTTGTTTCCTAAAGAAACTCGCGAATCTGGGTAACGATGCTGAAAGTCGATTTGGTGCAACTAATACCAAACTTGAAAAAACAATACTTCGGGATTTTTTTCTAAATCGGAGAGTTCAGAGTTGATGGGTTCCATTGTGCCAGCAAGTTTTTCTTTATTGTAAACTTGATTTCATTTTACTTTGTTTCAGCTAAAACCAAATATCCGCTAAAAAGTAAAATTTTCGAATGAGGATACTCAACTATGATAACAGGCTCATTCCGCATAAACTTGTCTAAAAGTTGTCCAATATCAGTGACGAATAACGCATATCGAAAGTCTCTATGACGGTTTGAGCCAGAATGACGAGGGTTCAAAAATACTCAAGGAGGCTGATTTTTGAAAATTTAAATTTTCAAATAATGAAGGCGTATAAAAATCATCCTAAATACGTAAATTATTTTTGATTGGGTACTATTTTCGACGAGGAATTCAATACTTATTGTGGATTTGACAAAGATTGATAATAGAAATGCACTCTAAGTGGGAAACCTCTCTCAAAAAAATTGAGCTTCCGAACTAAAAGAGAAATCGAGCTGAAGAGCCTTGAAGTAGGATTATTTTCGAAAATCCGCGATTTTTGGTCCATTTTCCATTACAAGAAAATTATACACTTTCTCATGAATTGAAAATCTGAAAAACTTCTTGAATACCTTTTCTTGATTTCTTATACACCGAATAAAAGTATTAAAAAAAATGGCAATGGTAATACCACTAAAAAGAATTCTCAAGATAAGAAATAGTATTTGAAAATTTTTCCAGAGGTTATAGGCGTGTGCGCCATCGCATCGGTTTGTGGAAAATTTACAATACTTAGATGAATTTTTTCATATTTTGGAAAGTGTTGGCATAGAATTTGCATCCCCATCAAATTCTTCGATTAAAAAAAGTAGTATTTAATCAAAGAAAAATACATCTTCAGGGCAATTATACCCCTACCCCCTACTGACGATTGAAATCTTCAGCACTAGCCATTCTGGTTCAAGTAATCGTAGAGACCTCTAGTTAGCGTCTGTCATTCGACTTCATTCCACGAATTTTCATATTCCAAAAATATTTTTTAAATACGGCAATCCCATCTGAGAACTTCTGGACAAGTTGATTCAGAATGAGCTACCACAAAAATAACTTTTCAGAAGACTAATTTGAAAAATTAATTTTTTATAGGTGAAATTGCTGGTGTGAAAAAAAAATGAACAGAAACCACTTCATAAGAAGGTGGATGAATTAACTAGAGACACACTGTGTACCTAACTACCTATATACCTACTACGAATTGAATCGATTTTTTGCCATCAATTCCATCATTATTAGGTATCTAATCTACTGGTTTCCAATTTTTAATAAAATACCTATTATAATTATCAACTTTGTCTACTCGTATCGTTTTATACTCTAGCACTTACTCTATAGTCGTATCTATATTTAGAAAAAAATCTTCACAAAATTCAATGTCTTTATTGTAGGTACCAATATTGCTAAAGCTAATTGTGCCATCTCTTATGAAGCCTCTTTAGTTCTTTCAAAAGAAATCCCTCTAGACCTCCAAATTTTTACCAGAAATTCAATCTATTTGCCCAAAAATGACTATCCTGTTTCTGATATCCTAAACACGGCTCACAACTTTTCACTTCTTATTGTAAAACAAATGAGCGTTATTTGAAATTACATATCAAAAAATTCCCAATATTCATGAAATTGAAACCCCTTCACAATGCTCCTGATTACAAAATTGAAAATATCATGGCTTAAACTCTGAACTATAGGAAACTAAAAGCCATTCTTTACGACTGGACAATGGAAAGATGGTAACTGTGTTGGAATATCTCTCAAAAAGCACCAATAACACATTTTGATCCCTAAATTTAAAAACTTTTATTATTCGGATTGTACTCTAAATTATAAAACAACACAAATTTTTTTAAATTATAGCAACTTTCAAAATTACTTATTCAAAATTGGAAAAGCCCCTGATAAATACTGTACTTGTTGTCACATTGAATAAAACTCAAAATTGATTTTTTTCTGAAGACCCTGCCTCCTCTCCATGACATCCTGGGGAAAAATGGTAAATGACAAAATTGTTCGTTTTTCAATGCTCTACAACTTTTGTCTCAACTATTTTTTCGTTAGTGCGTAATTTCCAAAATTATAGACGAAAAACCAAAATTTGAACCCCTGGGCTAAATTATGCACCAATTTTAGGGGAGTTCAGGAATCTTAAAATACATGCCCCACTGAGCTTATATACGAAACTTCCCCTATCTGCTAATTTTTTTTGGCTCAAAACCTAAAATGATTGTACTACTAGGCGATTTCGTTTTTTTAAATTTTCTCTGCTAGTTTTGCCTGTATTGTTGTCATTTTGGTCTCCAATTGTTTATCTGTGAAAAAGGAGCATGAAAAATTTTTTTCCCCGGGAGATTGCGTCTATAGCAGCCAAAATCGACCGGTGGTCGAAATTAGGAAGCGGCCGAGATTAGAGCATTTTACCCTTAATAAATCTTTACTTGAAGCTACGAGTTTAAAAATATGCTTCAAATAACTGAAAAAAAGAATAAACTTTTTCAATTATTAAAAGGTCCGTCTAAAATAAGTTTTAACTGAAAAAAATCGTAATATTCTGTATCTAAAAATTACGAGTTCTAAAAAATAGGCTAGTATTTTTTAAACTTTATGCTAGAGCGAAAGGCCATTTGAATGAAAAAAGCGACTTCAGAGTGAAATAGGCACTACTAGTGACTTTTGGCCAAAAAGGGGACTTTTAGTGACCAACCCTGAAACTAGGGGACAAGTCACTGAAAAAGGTGACTCTGTGGCATGCCTGAACATAGCATAAGAAGAGAAACGAACGTATATTCAACTTAATCATAGTTCCAATACGAAATTAAAAAATCATTCCCAGTTTGAAATCACCAAAGGGAAAACTAAAATTAAAAAAAAGAACAAAAGTTGAATTAGGCGTCTAAATACATATTTTTAACGAATAATAGTATTGATATAAATGATTGCAAACAACAGGATTGTATGTACGATTGAATTTACAAATTTTCACAAGTACGTAAATTCAAAAACCTAAAATGTAAAAAATAAGAAGCAAAGAGGGCTCAGGAAAAAATGATAAATTCCAATTGCTTCAACCTTCGCTGCACCCATCTAACACCTTTTTCTTCGCTTAGCTCGCTCTTCACTTCGCAAAATTAAATCTTTACACGAAGCTTTGAATTCCTCGACTTCTTGCTGGTTCCCCAAACACCACAATAGCACCTTGTTCCATTCGCTACGTTTCGAATACCGATCGCCATTTTTCGTAGACAACCAAATTTTGCACTCTTTCAAAATCTTATTTTTCACTTCATTCAACAACGCCGGTTCACATACATGATCCGACACGTAAATAATCTTGCTTATAGTATACCAAAGTGCATATATAGTCTCCCTGAAATACTCTAGAATCATTTGTTTTTTAAACTTTGCTACTCCCTTCAAATCAGTACCAAACACAATTCTGAGAAATTCTGTCAAAGCGGCAACGTTCTCCTCAGTTTCTTCACAGGCTTCAACAGCGGAATACTTATCGATATCACTTACATTCATTTCTTTAAAGAGCTCCTTTTTCGCATTGTCAATCTCACGTTGCCCTCCGTCGATGAACATTTTCAAAAATTCGTCCAATGCCAGAAATTTGCCCATTTTAATAATTTTCTCGAAGTATTGGCGGATTATTGGGGATAACATGGCGTCTTTCTTGAACCCAGTCATTTCATCATTCGAAACGCACAAATTCAGAATTTTTTCCAAACGAGAGGGTTGACTTGCATACACAATCTTGCTCCATTTGCGACGCCAAAATCGTTTCCTGTATTCGAGGTCGGCATCGGATAAAACTGCGATCAAAATTCTATCGTCACGTTGAACCAGCTCATCATATTCTTCGTCCTCTTCGTAGTCATGGTTTTCCCTAAACTGCGGCATAAATTCATCCTCATCTAGTTGAAACACGTATTCTTTTAAGTTTATAGGCGTTGCACGCCAGAATTCCACTAAAAACTCGTGTAGCTCGTCGCATATGCTACTTCTCCAAAAATCCATTCTTTCTAAAATTTCCACAAACTGATCACCTCTCACTAAATTTTTAATATGATTCCACATTTTAAGTGCGTCAAGGTATTCATTCGATGTGCCCCAGTAGATAAAAGCACCAAATATTCTAGCAACATAATTTGAAGTAGAAAACAGTCGATACTGTTCGTCTTCGGTATATTTGGGGATCAAAAATCTTGTCAAACCGCTCCAACTCTCCATAAGTTTAGCTCCAACTTCGACGCGTTCGTCGACGTCGAGTCGTTCGAAAAAAAAATCCACAGCGGGAATATGAGCAGATTCTTCACTCAACTCCAATAACACCCGTTTTTCCACGGAATATGCACCATGGATATCGACTATCTTGGAAAAATCACCTGTCATAACGCAACACCAATACACCAACAACGGCTCCCGCCAGAATTCCAAAGTTTTGACGAAACTACGATTCCTCATTTCGTTCCAAGTTTGATGTATTTTATCTTCAATGCAAAACTCACACATCACTTGGAACTTGTCTACTTTTTTCAATCTGGCATTATTCAACAAATTGATGGCGGAATGAAGGTGATCGATTTTGCCGTTTGATTTCCAAACAATATTTGGCAAAAATTCTTTCATAACTGCAACTTTTCTTATATCGAACGATCGAGAGAGATCATCATAAAAATATAACCACCGTTTAATTTTACCACAGCAATCACTCACGTATTTCTTGACCATTGCTTCGAGCGAGCGAGGAATTATTAAATCGTCCGGCTTTGTTTCATAAACCTCATTTTGTCTCTCGTGAAATAATCCAAAACTGGATACTCGAGAACGTTCAACTACAATATCTTCACTTTCCATAACACGTTTCGCGTAGTTCATCGTCAAATTTGTCGCTATATTAATGGCAGCCATGCTTTGCAATTGGGGTACAGGTTCGCACAATACTAGACGATTATCGGTAGGCTGCATGATTCCAATTTTCTCAAGAAGCAGCGTTGTAGCGTCTACTGGATTTCACAACAATTCGACAATCTGAAAATGCAAAATGATCAGGTTATTTGGAGAGAAATTATTTTTCAAGCAAGAGTATGATGCAGGGAAATGGTGACTCAGCCCACCATGCCGCAGTGGAGGGGCAATTTTTTAGAAGAATATTTCTACATGCTTCTTCACCAAAATACAGGGTGTCCAACCGATTTTTAAAATTCGAAACTTTCAACTTTTTCTCGACTTTTCCTGATGGTATCTACCCCTCCATTACCTCCCCCCACCCAAAAAAATCAACGAGATCGAATATAATTTAAAAAAAAAATTCAAATCGGAAGGAAATAAATATTTTAAATCATAATCATAAAAAAATGAACGCATTCTGTAACTTCTCAAAATTCCTAAAGTTGTAATAGTCAGGTCTCAATCGTACGAAAAAAGGCTTCCGCGCGAAATTTTTGTTAAAATTGATTTTGTGATTGATTCTTGTTCAGGACACTAAAACAAAGAAATTAAGCCCGAATGCCCTTTTTCCCCCTCCCCATTTCCCCAGGGTCCACCCCCAACATTTCAAACGTGTGTATCGCCTTATCTATGGGTTGCAATGAAAAAATTTTCAAACAAAAGTTGTTCCTCAGCACCTAATGTATATTTTCATTACTCATCAAAATCCATTTTGGAGCAATAATACGGACTTTTTAGGTTTTGACCCAAAAAAAAATTAGCAGAAAGGGGAAGTTTCGGATATAAGCTCAGTAAGGCATGTATTTAATATTCCCGAACTTCCCTAAAATTGGTAAATATTTTGACCCCTTTTTGGGGCTAAGGGGTTTCAAATTTTGGGGTTTCGCCCATAACTTTCGAAATTGCGCATTTACGAAAAAAAAGTTGAAACAAAAATTGTAGAGAATTAAAAACCAAATAATTTTGTTATTTACAGTTTTTTCCTAGGACGTCATGGAAGGGAGCTGGGGTCTTTCGAAAAAAATCAATTTTGAAAATTCCCAATTAACAGAAATAATTACCAAAAACCGGGTTAATCGACTTTTGGGAGCGGTTTTTTTGCATAGTATATCCCATTACTATGTAGAACAAGAAAAATGTATAGCCGACCCCTCATCTCAAAGTAGGGGGGTGGACCCTCCGTAGAGAAAGTCGCGTTTTCCCCCAAGCATAGCTCAGCTACAGTAGAAAATTCGAAAAATTGGTTCAAACAAACGTTGTAGAGCGTTGAAAGACGAACATTTTACTTTTTTTACTTTTTTTCTATGTGGTCGCGAGAGCGAGTTATCGCAAAAATAAAAAAAATCGGCGCAGTGTTCAAAAATTTTTTACGAATTTTGAACCTCGCCTTTTGAGGCCTAATTTGGGTCCAAGGATTAAATGACTATAAAAATTGAGTTCAGTGATCACAAAAACCCCAGAGCTCCACTTTTTGGACTATCGGCTCGCAAGATTTTATACTAAATCTACACATGCGTAATTTATTGAGTTGATGAAAAATTTTGGAACGCCGCGGCGCTTTTTTTCTTCTTGCGATAACTCGCTCTCGCGACCACATAGAAAAAAAGTAAAAAAAAATAAAATGTTCGTCTTTCAACGCTCTACAACGTTTGTTTGAACCAATTTTTCGAATTTTCTACTGTAGCTGAGCTATGCTTGGGGGAAAACGCGACTTTCTCTACGGAGGGTCCACCCCCCTACTTTGAGATGAGGGGTCGGCTATACATTTTTCTTGTTCTACATAGTAATCGACTCTTTTGGCATAGTACATCCTATTACTGTGTAGAATAAGCGAAATGCGAAACCGACGTCTTATCTCAAAGTAAGGGGGTGGACCCCCTGTAGAAAAAGTTTCATTTTCCCCCGAGAATAGATCAGCTACAGTGAAAAATTCGAAAAAATGTTTCAAACAAACGTTGTAGAGTGTTAAAAGACGAACATTTTCCTTTCTTTACATTTTTTCTACGTGGTCTTGGGGCCGAGCTATTGCAAAAAAAAAGATCGACGCGAGGTTCGAAAATTTCTCACAAAATTTTAAACCCCTTCTTTTGGGGTTCAATTTTGGTCCAGGGGTTAGATGATTATATAAATCGAGTTTAGCGACCACGAAAACCCCAGAAACCCACTTGTGGGCTACTGGTTCGCTAGATTTTATACCAGGCCTACATATGAATAATTTATTGAGTTGATGAAAGATTATCGAACCCCGCGTCGATCTTTTTTCTTTTTGCAATAGCTCGGCCCCAAAACCACGTAGAAAAAATGTAAAAAAAGGAAAGCGTTCATCTTATCATTTATTTTATTTTTGGTGAATCTGCCCGGCTTTCTCAGTGAATTTTTTTTCGGCTTCTTCAATTGATTCTGCCGTTGATAAAAGCTCTTCAGCGATCGAGATACCAGCAAAATCTCTTTTTTTCGGCGGATTTTTTCAATTTTTTATGACCCAACGAAAATATTTCGTCGTATATATGTTTTTCGTTTTTCAGCCATTTTTTCCTGGGCTTTGGGTAAAGACTTTTAATGCGTCAACATCCTTTCAATTCATTTGCAACTTTTCTTTGGTTTCCCAATAACTAGCAAAATTCAGTTTTTTATTTTTTTCTTGAAGAATTTCGGGGCTGCTCGACGATTCAACAGTTTTCAAATATTTCAAATTTATTCAATAATATACATCAAGATAATTATAAAAAACAAATAGTTGAAATGAAATGCAATTTTTGAAAAAAATCATTCAATAATATATTTTAATAAAAAGAAAACGAATACCTAAATAAAATGATACGTGATAATCAAAAACTAAATCAGACTAAAAGCAATACATGTTTATCATCATACTCACAAAATAATCACAATGTAATATCAAACATGAATAGTAGGAAAAAATAAAAAAATACTATACAACCAGATCACCAACTCGAAAAATAAGGAGTAGTGTACTCAAAATACAGCGCAGCGTAGAATATGTAGGTGTAGGTACCTACTTAACTATTTAGAAATATCATAGAATCTGCAGCTTCCATTCAACATCGTTTTCGTCGCTTAGCTCGCTCTCTCCTTTGCTCAACGAAATCATCACACGAAGTTTTGAATTCCTCGACTTCTTTCTGGTCCTCCAAACACCATAATAGTATCTTGTCCAAATCCATAAGTTTCGATACCCGATCGTCATCTTTCGTAGACAACCTCCTGCACATTTTCAAAATCTCATTTTTCACTTTTTTCAACAAAGCTGCTTCACATATACGATCCGACACGTAAATAATATTGCTACCACAATTCCGAAGATTATTCTTAGTGCACCACTTGATACACCCTAGAATCATTTGCTTTTTGAACTTGGCTTCCCCCTTCAGATCATCACCAAATATAACTCTTAAAAATTCAATCAAAGCGAAAACGCTTTCCTCGGTTTTTTCACATACTGAAAGAGCCAAACACATGTCACTTACTGTCATTTCTTTAAAGAGCCCCCTTCTCGCATCATTAATCTCACGCTGTCCTCCATCGATGAACATTTCCAAAAATTCATTCAATACCAGAAACATGCCATTTCTGATGATTTTAACAAGATACTGGCGGATGATTCGCGAAGACATGACGTCATTTTTGAACGTAGCCATTTCATCATTCGAAAGGCACAAATTCAGAATTTCTTTCAAACGAAAGGGTTGACTTTGATACACAATCTTGACCCATTTGCGACGCCAAAATTGTTTCCTGTATTCAAAGTCCGCATCGGATAATACTGCGATCAAAATTCTATCGTCACGTTGAACCAGCTCGTCATCGTCTTCGTCCTCTTCGTAATCATGGTTTTCCCTAAACTGCGGCATAAATTCATCCTCATCTAGTTGAAACACGTATTCTTTTAAGTTTATAGGCGTTGCACGCCAGAATTCCACTAAAAACTCGTGTAGCTCGTCGCGTATGCTTCTTCTCCAAAAATCCATTCTTTTTAAAATTTCCACAAACTGATCGCCGCTTACTAAATTTTTAATATGGTTCCAAACTTTAAGCCCGTCATCCAAGTATTCGTGCGGTACGTCCCAGGTAAAAGCACCAAGTATACCAGCGACATAATCCGAAGTAGAAAACAATTGATACTGTTCGTCTTCGGTATATTTGGAGATTAAAAATCGTGTCCATCCGCACCAGTTCCGCATGAGTCTAGCTCCAACTACGATGCGATCGTCGACGTCGAGTCGACTAAAAAAATACTCGATAACGTGAAAATGAGTAGATCGAGAATACAAATTCATTGACACGTGTTTTTCCACGGAATATGTATCGTGGATACCGACCATCTTAGAAAAATCGCCTGTCATAACGCAACACCAATACACCAACAACGGATCCTGCCAGAATACCAAAGTTTCGACGAAACTACGATTCCTCATTTCGTTCCAAGCTTGACGTATTTCCTCTTCCATGCAAAACTCACACATCACTTTGAATTTGACAGTTTCTCTCAATCTGCCATCACTCACCAAATTAATGGCGGAATGAAGGCGATCAATTTTGCCGTTTGATTTCCAAACAATATTTGGCAAAAATTCTTGCATAACTGCAACTATTCTTATATCGAACAATCGAGAGAATCTACGATAAAAACGTAACCATCGGTCAATTTCACCGCAGCAATCACCCACGTATTTCTTGACCATTGCTTCGAGCGAGCGAGGAATTATTAAATCGTCTGGCTTCGTTTCGTAAACCTCATTTTTTTGTCTCTCGTAAAAGAAGTCAAGACAGGGTACTCGCCCACGTTGAATTATTTTTCCACTTTCTATAACACGTTTCGTGTAATTCATCGTCAAATTTACGGCTACTACGATGGCAGCCATGTCTTGTAATTGGGATACAGGTTCGTACAATACCAGACGATTATCCGAAGGCTGCATGATTCCAATTTTCTCAAAAGGCAGCTAGCGAATCGTACAAACGACAACGAAGCCTTCAGGCGTCTATTGGATTTCACAACAATTCGACAATCTGAAAATGCAAAATGATCAGGTTATTTGGAGGGAAATGATTTTGCAAGCAAGAATATGGTGAAGGGAAACGATGACAGACCCCCCTCCCCATGCAACAGGGGAGGGGCAACCTTTTATGAGAATATTTCTACATGCTTCTACAACTAATACATAGTCTGCAGTCCAAGAGGCAAAAAGTGCTCTAGAAATCGAAATTAGTGCACATTTTCGCTGGACAAAAAAATCAGTTGGTTTGTTGTAGGTATGCTTCTCGTAGTCCCAAAAAATCAATTTTGAATTTTCGCCCCGGCACAATAGGGAGCTGAAGCCTGTAAACTCCCTTTTTTCCCAATTTTTAAATTTGAATTTGGACAAAAAATTTTTTACATTCTGGTAGCAGACACTACCCTGATTCCAAATATATGTCATATTCCTTGGGTCACGGGCACAATGGGGTGCTGGGCCCCCCATGAGCGTTTTTTTGCCAAATTCGATCATTTTTGGCACAATAATGCCTCTGTAGGCGTTATGGGGTATGCAGGACAAAAAAAATCAAACGCAATGTATTCTTGGGTTCATCCCGCGTCCAATGAGCCAAAGTTTGAGGAAAACTGTTAGCACAATAGGCCGTGGTGGAATTTCAAAGTTTTGAAAACACGTGATTTTCTAACCTTTGATTAAAAAATAAGTTATGAAAAAATTCTGAAACTTGGGTTGCGATCGATCAAAATAGGTTAAAATTTCACAACCAAAACAAAATTATTGATGAAAATTTAATTGGAGCAATTTTAACCCATTTAGAGCCCCAAATTGGGTCAATTTTTGAGTATGTTCAAAGAATTGACATGTGACCTATGAAAGTGGGATAGAATTTCGCCAGAAATTCAACAAAATCATACAAATTTTTTTGAGCAACTTTTGAGAATTTTGAGCCTCAAATTGGATCAATTTTTGATAAGTTTCAAAAAAATTGGCATATGACCTATGCAAGTGGGGTAGAATTTTGCCCTTTGATTTTGTAGATTTTTAGATAGACTTGCCAGTATGGATTAGAATTTCATAGAAAAACCAAAAACCAAAATCGAATAATTTTATGAATGAAACGAACCTTGCTTAGTTTTTAACTTCTAAAATTCATCTCGAAACGCCGAGAAAAATGTACACCTAATCTTTGTATTTTGAAATTAATCAAAAATTGACTCAATTTGAGGCTCAAAATTCTCAAAAGTTGCTCAAAAAAAATTTGTATGGTTTTGTTGAATTTCTGGCAAACGCTCAATGAACACGTTGTGCCTCTTGGACTGTAGACTATAAATCACTCCCTAGTAAATTTGAGAAAAATCGGTGTAAATAAAACATTTTTTGAAATAGGCCTCCCTAACCCTACCTCTCGTCGAGGATATGATGAGTAGAAACGGTACATTTTCATCATACATTCTGGGAACCGTATCTGATAAATTGTCAGAATTGCAGCCCAGGAAAAATCAGTTAAATTCATTGATTTTCAGAAAATTTTCACTGATTTTCCAAAAGAATTGACTGATTATTCTGCAAAATTCAGAGATTTTACTGACTTTTCGGTGAATTTTCACTGATTTTCCGGCAATTTTTTTCTCTGCTTACTTTCAGTGAATTTTTTTCACTGATTTAATACTAGGCTGCAATTCTGACTGTTTTCCAGTGATTTTAGATCATTTTCACTTATTTATAAATGAGCAGTCGGTTTCATCATCTCAAAATGTAAACTGAAAATCGACGTGAATTTAAGCGAGATCGGTGCAAAATAATTTTCTGCGTTAATACAAGGGTCCTCCCTCCCAACGGGGCGGTGCGACTTCATCATAAACTTTGGGCATCATACACATAGAAGTTTTTTAGGCGAGAAAAGAAAATTTCGATTCACATTTATGTATTTTTTCAAAGTACATTTCTCCTAGGTTAATAAACGAAGCTAAAAATGAAGACCTAGTCAGCAAAATGATTTGAAAAGACTCATTCAAAACTTGAAAGTTTGGCTTTCAATCCCGCTCCGGTTATCGGATGGTTCCAAAACTTTTCTTTTCTCTCCAAAAACATTTAAACTGCGTTCTTACTCACCGAATCTACCTGTAATAAACTGCATATTAGAAAATATTTTTTAATCGCAAAGCGTTTTTGGCTTGTTCGACATCATTTTTCATCATGTATCTACTCGTATTTAATTGAAATTTGGAAAAATTACATTGAATCAGGCATCGCATCGTAGTGAAATTTTTGAAGAAAAAAGTAATTTTCGGTAACCTTTTTTTGAGCAAAAAGTGACCGGAAAGTCTAAAGTAACCAAAAATTCAATTTTTTCAGGGGCAATTTTTTTTGTAGTTTCCTGCAAACATTTCAATTATAATTCAACTGAAAAGACGTGAATAATTTCATAAATTCCTTCGTCAAAACAACAAACAAATTAACACTACAGTTATGCAGTGTATTAAATACTTATAATTATAGGAAAACGTTCAACGTGGCGAATTTTTGGAACAAAGCTTAAATTGCTAGTTTTTTTCATTTTCACTTCTAAACTCGTAATACAAGCGTTCATCTTATCATTTTTATTTTTGGCGAATCTGCCCGGCTTTCTCGGTGAAATTTTTTTCAGCTTCTTGAATTGATTCTGCCGTTGATAAAAGCTCTTCAGCGATCGAGATACCAGCAGAATCTTTTTTTTTGCGGCTTCTTTCAATTTTTTATGATCCAACGAAAATATTTCGTCGTATACATGTTTTTCATTCTTCAGCCTATTTTTAGTGGGTTTTGGCTGAAGGCTTTTAATGCGTCAACATCCTTTCGATTCATTTGCAACTTTTCTTTGGTTTCCCAATAACTAGAAAAAATCAGTTTTTTTTTCTTGAAGAATTTTGAAAAATATAGCAATTGCTACGTGAAAATTTGAATTTTTGCCTGGAAGTGCGAAGAAAGAGTAACTTCTGAGGGGAAAAAAGTAAACAAAGTGAACTTTTTAGACGTGAAAAGTAACCCAAAGTGACTGAAGTCGAAAAATGACAAACACCCTAAAAAAGTGACTCGCTATGATGCCGTCCGTCCCTCTCCTTCCAGGTTGGTTTCAAAAACTCCAATTTATTTTTTTTAAAAACAATTTTTTGGTTTTTTGTCGAAAATTTTTGCCATTTTTCTGGACTTGACGCTTTTTATTTTTCAACTAAAAAATTCAAGAAAAAAAATGATGACAATTTTTGCTTTTTGGAATAAAATCATTGGTATTTTTGCATGTTCCAATTTTTTGAGGAATGCTTGAATGATTTTTCTACATGGCCAAAAACGTAAGTAAATTTGAATTGAATAAAAGAAAATGACCACGAATAAATGGTTGGATCGATATTAGGGGGTCGATTTAAAAAAAAAAAAAAATAGACGCACAACTAAATACCCTTCACACCATTTTCTTTTGTCAGTTCTCACACGAATTTGAAATAATGTAAAATTACAAGATAATATAGTTGAATTAAATTTTATTAAGTGGGCTCAACTTCAACCTTACTTTGGACATAAATTGCAAACATTTTCTCAATAATTTTCTTCTTTCTGCTCAACAGTCTATTTCAATTATAAAAATGGATGACATCAATAATTAAGGATTCAAAATTAAACATGACTCACTGACTCTTCAATTTTTTGAAAAATTTGTCGTATGACAACGCGAGTTATTATAGCTTCGACACGATTTCCAGACGAACACTTCAAGCGTGTATTTTTGACCAGCTTTTCGAAGCGAAATAAAGTCGAAACATATGAGATCTTGGCTGGGATATTACGCGATCGAAGGATTTCCTCATTAAACTGGTCGAAAGGAAGCCAGAACACTATTTTTAGCAGCTCGCAAAATTTGAGTGTTTTTTTGGAGAAATTTGAAAACACCGGAGAAAATCCAAATCACAGTGGAGGCTGCGGAATGCCTGGAGATGGTCACATTTGGAGTGAGGATTGGAGAGGTCGGCCTTGAGGTAGGAAAAGTATGTTCTCGCCTATTCGAAAGGTGGCTCGACGATTCAACAGTTTTCAAATACTTCAAACTTATTCAATAATGTACTTCAAGATATAAAAAACAAATTGTTGAAATGAAATGTAATTTTGGAAAAAAAAAATTCAATAGTATATTTTAATAAAAAGAAAACGAATACCTAAATAAAATGATACGTAATTATCAATAACTAAATCAGACCAAAAGCAATACATGTTTATCATCATGCTCACAAAATAATCACAATGTAATATCAAACATGAATAGTAGGAAAAAATAAAAAAATACTATACAACCAGATCGCTAACTCAAAAAACAAGGAGTAGTGTACTTGAACTATAGCGTAGAATATGTAGGTACCTACTTAACTCATAGATTAAGAATACTTAATCTATGACTTAACTACCTATTTAGAAATATCATAGAATTTGCAGCTTCCATTCAACATCGTTTTCGTCGCTTAGCTCGCTCTCTCCTTTGCTCAACGAAATCATCACACGAAGTTTTGAATTCCTCGACTTCTTGCTGGTCCCCCAAACACCATAATAGTATCTCGTCCAAATCGATAAGGTTCAATACCCGATAGCCATCTTTCGTAGACAAACTCCTGTACATTTTCAAAATCTCATTTTTCACTTTTTTCAACAAAGCTGCTTCAAATATACGATCCGACACGTAAATAATATTGCTAGCACAATTCTGAAGATTATTCTTAGTGCACCACTCGACACACCTTAAAATAATTTGCTTTTTGAACTTGGCTTCTCCCTTCACATCATCACCAAATATAACTCTTACAAATGCAATCAAAGCGGAAACGCTCTCTTCGATTTTTCCACATTCTGAAAAAGCTAAACACATGTCACGTACTGTCATTTCTTTAAAGAGACCCCTTCCCGCATCATTAATCTCACGTTGTCCTCCGTCGATGAACATTTTCAAAAATTCATCCAATACCAGAAACTCGCCATTTATTATAACTTTTACAAGATACTGGCGGATGATTGGCGAAGACATGGCGTATTTTTTGAACGTAGCCATTTCATCATTCGAAAGGCACAAATTCAGAATTTCTTTCAAACGAAAGGGTTGACTTTGATACACAATCTTGACCCATTTGCGACGCCAAAATTGTTTCCTGTATTCAAGGTCCGCATCGGATAAAACTGCGATCAAAATTCTATCGTCGCGTTGAACCAGCTCGTCATCGTCTTCGTCCTCTTCGTAATCATGGTTTCCGCTGAACTGCGGCATAAATTCATCCTCATCTAGTTGAAACACGTATTCTTTTAAGTTTATAGGCGTTGCACGCCAGAATTCCACTAAAAACTCGTGTTGCTCGTCGCGTATGCTACTGCTCCAAAAACCCATTTCTTTTAAAATTTCCACGAACTGATCACCGCTTACTAAATTTTTAATATGGTTCCAAGTTTTGAGCACGTCAGCTAAGTTTTTGTACGATACGTCCCAGGTAAAAGCACCAAGTATACCAGCGACATAATCCGAAGTAGAAAACAATTGATACTGTTCGTCTTCGGTATATTTGGAGATTAAAAATCGTGTCCATCCGCACCAATTCCGCATGAGTCTAGCTCCAACTACGATGCGATCGTTGACGTCGAGTCGACTAAAAAAATACTCGATAACGTGAAAATGAGCAGATCGACCATGCAAATTCAATAACACGTGTTTTTCCACGGAATATGTCGGATGGATACCGACTATCTTAGAAAAATCACCTGTCATAACGCAACACCAATACACCAACAACGGATCCCGCCAGAATACCAAAGTTTCGACGAAACTACGATTCCTCATTTCGTTCCAAGCTTGACGTATTTTCTCTTCCATGCAAAACTCACACATCACTTGGAATTTGACAGTTTCTCTCAATCTGGCATCACTCACCAAATTGATGGCGGAATGAAGTTGATCAATTTTGCCGTTTGATTTCCAAACAATATTTGACAAAAACTCCCGCATAACTGCAACTAATTCTACATCGAACGATGAAGGTTGAAAGAATCTATCATAAAAATATAACCATCGGTCAATTTCACCACAGCAATCACTCACGTATTTTTTGACCATTGCTTCGAGCGAACGAGGAATTATTAAATCGTCCGGCTTTGTTTCATAAACCTCATTTTTTTGTCTCTCGTGATATAAGTGAAGACTGGGTACTTGCCCACGTTGAACTATTTTTCCACTTTGTATAGCACGTTTCGCGTAATTCATCGTCAAATTTACGGCTACTACGATGGCAGCCATGTCTTGTAATTGGGATACAGGTTCGTACAATACCAGACGATTATCCGAAGGCTGCATGATTCCAATTTTCTCAAAAGGCAGCTAGTGAATCGTACAAACGACAACGAAGCCTTGTGGCGTCTACTGGATTTCACAACAATTCGACAATCTGAAAATGCAAATTGATCAGGTTATTTGGAGGGAAATGATTTTGCAAGCAAGAATATGGTGAAGGGAAACGATGACTCAGATCCCCCCCTGCGACAGTGGTGACTGGAGGGGCAACTTTTTAGGAGAATAGTTCTACATGCTTCTACATCTGAATAGCTCCCTAGTTATGTTTGGGTGGATTTGGATAATTTAAAAATGATTTTCAAAAACTTGCAAAAATTATAACTTTAACAATTTAAATTTGGTCATATTTAAGAGGGAAAAAGATCGTTTTTGTAAAGGAATAAGGGATGGAAGGGACTAAAAACGTAATTTCTGTGGAGGAAAATCAATCAGGGTAAAAAAGATGCTGGCTGGAATGAGGAGTCGGAAAGGTAAAAATAGGTAAAAATAAAAAATATAAGTAGGCGAATAAAATAAAAATAAACAAAAAAAAACGAAGTTGGCGCTCCTAGCGACACAAGTTAATTTGAGAAAAATCGGTGTAAATAAAACATTTTTGTAAATAGGCTTCTCTAACCCTACCTCTCGTCGAGGGTATGATGAGTAGAAACGGTACATTTTCATCATACATTCTGGGAACCGTATCTGATAAATTGTCAGAATTGCAGCACACGAAAAATCAGTTAAATTCATTGATTTTCAGAAAATTTTCACTGATTTTTCAAAGGAATTTACTGATTATTCTGCAAAATTCAGAAATTTTACTGACTTTTCGGTGAATTTTCACTGATTTTCCGGCAATTTTTTCTCCGCTTAATTTCAGTGAATTTTTTCACTGATTTAATACTAGGCTGCAATTCTGACTGTTTTCCAGTGATTTTATATCATTTTCACTTATCTATAAATGAGCAGTCGGTTTCATCATCTCAAAATGTAAACTGAAAATCGACGTGAATTTAAGCGAGATCGGTGCAAAATAATTTTCTGCGTTGATACCAGGGTCCTCCCTCCCAACGGGGCGGTGCGACTTCATCATAAACTTTGGGCATCATACACATAGAAGTTTTTTAGGCGAGAAAATAAAATTTCGATTCACATTTATGTATTTTTTTAAAATACATTTCTCCTAGGTTAATAAACGAACCTGACCTAGTCAGCAAAATGATTTGAAAAGACTCATTCAAAACTTGAAAATTTGGCTTTCAATCCCGCTCCGGTTATCGGATGGTTCCAAAACTTTTCTTTTCTCTCAAGACACATTTCAACTGCGTTCTTACTCACCGAATCTACCTGTAATAAACTGGATTTAAAAAAATATTTTTTAATCGCGAGCCATTTTTGGCTTGTTCGACATCATTTTTCATCTTGTATCTATTTAATTGAAAGAGCCTGTTCGGGTTAGATGGTGAAATTCGCCCTTTCACCAATTGGGCTAAAACTCACCCAAAATGTTAGTCTTGGTGTAAAACCTCCCAAATTTTATTGGCTCGATCCCCCCACCACAACCCGAATAAAATGGTCGTATGTGCCCAAAATTAAAAAATTCATATCTTCGGAAGGGGTGATTCAAAATTTTTGAAATTTTCACAGAAAATAGTTAGTGAGTAGGTTTATACGTGAAAATTTTTAAACATTTTTTTACGCATATTTGAAGGGGTTGGGGGTTTGAAAATTTCACAAATTCGTAGAAAAAAATCAGGGGGGGCATGACTGGAATTTTTTTTAAAAAGTTGATCTTACCCTAAGGTATCACATAAATTTTTTTCAGACCCCCAGGGGGGGAGGTGGAACATGGTCAACAAAAATAAAAACTACAAAAAAACGTGTTTTTGACTTCTTTTTTTGCAATTTTATTCCTTTTAAAGTAAATATTTTTTTAAAAATAATGAATTTGGGGAAATACACGTTAAAATATACCAGAATTGTTGTTTTTGATTGATAATGATAGCATCACAGTGCTCTTGAATTTTAAGATTATACAACTCCGACCAATACTGAACTTTTCCCACGCGATTCTCGTGGAAATAAACTTCTCGTGTACGCACCACGCTGTTGGCTTTTCTTCATTTATTCAACGGTGGTTTCTTACAAACCCAAGGGGGCTGGAGCTACAATTGATCAAAAGGAGGGGTTTTCTCCAAAAATCTTATTTTTGGCTTATATCTGCTGAAATATTGATTCTAGTGCAAAAATGAGGTCTACAAAATTTAATCTACATCAAATTTCCAATCAAATAACTTATGAATGATACGCACAAACCTAAGGGGGCTGAAGCTACAATTGAGCAAAAAAAAGGGGTTTTCCAATTTCATTCATAACAGCAGTCGACAAAAAAAAAATTGTTCTGTGTTACAGTTCTATGTAATGCCTAAATTCTGATTCTAGGAATTGAAATATACCAACATACTTATTCGTGGCTTTCAAAGTTTTCTTGGAGGGTGAGGGGAAGGAGGGGCGAAAAATTAATTTTTTCGAGAACAATAAACACAATTTTTTTTGGCCTAGTCTTATAAAAAAATTTACGGCGAATTGAATGGAACAAACCGTATGTAGACCTTTATCTCATTTAGAAAAAAAGTTTCAGCTTAAACTTTCCTAAATTCTGTGAAAAAAATCTCATTTTTTTGTGCCTTGCCTACCAAAAACTGACATTTCTGAGCAAACTAAGCGTTCTACAGCAAAAATGATGAGAACCAAAATTGTAGAGAATAAAATTTATTACCTGAGAGAGGCGGTTAGATTTTTTTTGGCACGCGTAGTTTTCAAGATATTTTTGTGTAAAGTTGAACATTAGTAACGTTTGGTAGCCAAAACTTGATTCATTTTTCTTTCTTTTTTAATTGCCTCTACTAAAGTTTAACTTTACTCGAAAATATCTTGAAAACTATGCGTTCCAAATAAATCTAACCGCTTCTACCAGATAGGAAATTATATTCTCTACAATTTTGGTTCTTATCATTTCAGCAGATATAAATCAAAAATCAGATTTTTGGAGGAAACTCCTCCCTTTGATCAATTATAGCTCCAGCCCCCCTTGGGTTTGTGAATATCATTCAAACCTCATCTGATAGAAAATTTGACGAAGAATAAGTTTCATAGACCTCATTTTTGCTCTAGCGCCAATATTTTGGCAGTTATGGACCAAAAACCTGTTTTGGGGGCAAAGAACCCACAATTTTGGGGGGGGGGGAAGGGAAACACGCACCCGGGGGGACGAGGATGACACCTCCAGATTCATGTTAAGGACAGAAAATGGAAACCATTTAACAAGCAAGAAATCGGGTTGGCCGTTCGAGTTTTTCCTTATGACCCCCTTTTTTTTGGCTAATTCTACTGGACTATTTCTGGACTTGACGCTTTTCATTTTTCGACTGAAAAATTCAAGAACGGAAAAAAATGATTAAAATTATCTCCATTTCACCCGCCCCGCCCATTTGAGATAGGGGGGTGGGAGTGGGGTCAATCGTTTGTGCTAGGTTTGTGCTGGTTTGTGCTGGCATTAGTTTTCGTTTGTGCTTCATTCCCTTTCCCTGAAAATGAATATAGGTCAGGTTGGGCCCGGGTGAAATGGTGCCCCGCCCATTCAAGATAGAGGGTCGGGAGTGAGGTCCAATCGTTTGTGCTAGGTTTGTGCTGGCATTATTTTCGTTTTGTGCTCCCCCCTTTTAAATGGGCGGGGCAAATTGAAATTGATGCCCCGCCCATGGAGATGAGGGCTGGGAGTGAGGTCCAATCGTTTGGGTGCTGGTTTTTTGTGCTGATATTATTTTCGGTTTGGCTCCCTCCCTTCTGTGGGCGGGACGTCTGGAAATGCCTTTCTGAAAAACCTTGAAGATAAAACTTTAAAAAAAAATTTATAACCAGTAACCATCGTTTGTGCTTACTCACGGAAGAAGGTTTGTGCTGCTTTTACATTTTGAAAAATTTACATTCTAACCCTTTTTTTGATTTTCACAGGGGATGTTCTATACCCTGTGGCCCGGGCGCTTGAAATGGTGCCCCGCCCATTTGTGATTGAGGGACGAGTGTGGGGTCAATCGATTGTGCTAGTTTTTGTGCTCGTTTGTGCTGGCATTATTTTCGTTTTGTGCCTCACCCCCTTTCCCGAAAAATGAATATTGGGGTCATGGGCGGGGCGCCTGAAATGGTGCTACGTCACCTTCAAGGATAAGGGGGTGAGTATGGGGTCAATCGTTGTGCTAGGTGTGTTCTCGTTTTGTGCTGGCATTATTTTCGTTTGTGCTCACTCTCTTTCCCTAAAAATGATATAGGTCATTGGCGGGGCGCCTGAAATGGTGCTACGTCACCTCAAGATTAAGGGGTGAGTATGGGGGGTGGTTTCCAATCGATTGTGCTAGGTTTTTGTGCCTCGTTTGTTGCTGGCATTATTTTGTCCCCCAATTTGAAAGGGCGGGCACCATTTCAGATGCCCCGCCCCAGAGGAGGGGGGGCACAAACGCAAAAATATTGTCAGCACAAACCCGAGCACAATCGATTGACCCCATACTCACCCCTTAATCTTGAGGTGACGTAGCACCATTTCAGGCACCCCGCCCATGACCTATTATTCATTTTTAGGGAAGAGAGTGAGCACAAACGAAATCACAACCTAGCACAATCGATTGACCACACACTCGTCCCTCAATCCCAAATGGGCGGGGGCACCATTTCAAGCGCCCCGCCCAGGGTATAGAACATCTTGAAAATCAAAAAAAGGGTCAGAATGTAAATTTTTTCAAAATGTAAAAAGCCCACAAACCTCTCCGTGAGTAGCACAAACGATTGGTACTGTTTAAAATTTTTTAAAAGTTTTATCTTCAAGGTTTTTCAGAAAGCATTTCAGAACGCCCCGCCCACAGAAGGGAGGGAGCACAAACGAAAATAATATCAGCACAAACCAGCACAAACGATTGACCTCACTCCCAGCCCTCTATCTCGAATGGGCGGGGCATCATTTCAACTGCCCCGCCCATAAAAGGGAGGGATCACAAACGAAAATAATGCCAGCACAAAAAAAAAAAAAAAACCAGCACAAACGATTGACCTCACTCCCGACCCTCCTATCTTGAATGGGCGGGGCACCATTTCACCCGCCCCACCCTGACCTATATTTCATTTTTCAGGGAAAGGGAATTAGCACAGGACGAAACTATTCCAGCACAAACCACACAAACCTAGCACAAACGATTGACCCACTCCCACCCCCCTATCTCAAATGGGCGGGCGGTGAAATGGACGTATAAAAATTTTCGCTTTTTGGAGTAAAATCATTGATATTCTTGTATGTTCCAATTTTTTGAGGAGTGCTTGCATGATTTTTCTACATGGACAAAAACGTAAGCAAATTTGAATTGAATGAAAGAAAATAACCACGAATAAATAGTTTGATCGATATTAGGGGGTCGATTAAAAAAAAAATAAACAGTGATGCAAGCATCACAAACTTTCCGGACAGGTGTGAAAGAAAATCAACGAAAGTATTACGTAGGTAACCTATAATTGTCTGAATTTTGCCCATGAAAAAAAAAAGCTACTCTTTTATGTGTATTATATGCTCGCTGGGAAAAATATGCGTTATCTTGAAAGAAAGAGGCAAAAATGCTGACGCGAGATATTTTGGTTCTTCTAAATACGTCCTCCCATCGATAAGGAGAGAAATAATTGTTATCGCGTTTTAGATTACGATTACATGCAATGTTAACGCGGCAAATGACCAATCTCAAAGATTTTTGGATTAAATCGCCCGTAAAATTTTCTGGTGAACCTATCGATCTGAAATTTTGGTGCATAGCCTTCCTTTTTGCAAACCCCAACTCCTATTAAAATTTCAACGAAATATTTAAATTAGGACGGACGTAATCGTGTTCACAGACATTTTTTATCCCACATACATACATACATACATACCATACATACATACATACATACATACATACATACATACATACCTACATACATACGGAACATCACCTGAAAATGGTCAAAACAACTTGTACAAAGTCAGATTTTTGTCTAAACCTCATATTGGCGAAAACGAATTTCGACCCGAAAACAATACTTTCCTTACAACGCTTCGCGCTGTCCGAAAGTTTAAAAAAAAATAGACCACACAACTAAGTACTCTCTCTCGTTTCGAATCAGTGAAAAATCACTGATAAACAGTCAGAATTGCAGCACAGGAAAAATCAGTGAAATTCACTGATTTTCAGTGATTGTTCACTGATGATTCAAAGAATTTCACAGATTTTGCAGTGAATTTCATAAATATCACTGAGTTTTCAGTGAATTTTCACTGATTTCCAGTGATTTTCTTTCACTGATTTGTTTTCAGTGAAAAAAATTTCACCGATTTTCTCCTGTGCTGCAATTCTAACTGTTTCTCAGTGATTTTCGGTAATTTTCACTGATTTATAATTGAGAGAGTACCCTTCACACAATTTTCTTTTTTCAGTTCTCACATGAATTTTAAATAATGTAAAATAACAAGATAATATAGTTGAAGTAAATTCTATCAAGTGATTTTGAGAAACCCAGAAATAGGAAAATGGTGGCCAGAGGCAAAAGAAATCAGTTTTTCATGAAATTCTAAAATACCAACATAAGTACATGTATAACCGCGTATTTAAAAAACATGTAAATACACAAAGGTCAGAAAATATTCGGGCATGTAAAACGACCCACTCTATTGGATAAACACTCCAAGCTCAAGAGATAAATTGGTAGAGAATTTTAATTGGTCTACCTTGCTCAACTTCAACCTTACTTTGAAAATAAATTACAAACATTTTCTCAATAATTTTCCTTTCGTTCGCTCCACCCTCCTATTTTCAATTCTTGAAAATGGATGCATCAATTTAATTATGATTCAAAATTAAACATGGACTCCGCTGCTGTTTCAATTTTTTGAAAAATTTGTCATATGACAACGCGAGTTAATACAGCTTCGACACGATTTCCAGACGGACACTTCAAGCGTGTATTTTTGACCAGCTTTTCGAAGCGAAAAAACTCGAAACATTAAGGTAGGAAAAGTATGTTCTCGCCTATTCGAAAGGTGGCTCGACGATTCAAAAGTTTTCAAATAGGTACTTCAAATTTATTCAAGATATAAAAAACAAATATGTAGTTAAAATGAAATGTAATTTTTGAAAAAAAATATTCAATAATATAATTATGTTAATAAAAAGACAACGAATACCTACACTCAAAAAAAAAGTATATTAATAAAATTTAATAATTTTTTCAACATTTTCTATTATTATTTTTTTGCGTGTAAATAAAATGATACGTAATTATCAAAAACAAATGTTTATCATCAATTCGTCATGATCACAAAATAATCACAATGCAATATCAAACATAAATAGTAGGGGAAAATAAAATGAATAAAAAAAATACTATTATAACCAGATCACCAACACTCGAAAAACAAGGAGTAGTGTACTCGAACAACAGCGTAGAATATGTAGGTACCTACTTAACTAATTTAGAAATATCATAGAATCTGTAGCTTCCATTTAACATCGTTTTCGTCGCTTAGCTCCCTCTCTCCTCCTCTGCTCACTAAATCATCACAAGAAGTTTTGGGGAATTCCCTCGACTTCTTTGCTGGTCCCCCAAACACCATAATATTATCTCGTCCCAAATCGGGTTTAAGTTTTCCGGATAAACCCGATAGCCCATCTTTCGTAGACAACCTCCTGCACATTTTCAAAATCTCATTTTTCACTTTTTCAACAAAGCTGCTTCAACATATACGATCCGACACGTAAATAATATTGCTAGCACGATTCCGAAGAATATACTTAGTGCACCACTCGACACACCTTAGAATCATTTGCTTTTTGAACTTGGCTTCCCCCTTCAGATCATCACCAAATATAACTCTTAAAAATTCAATCAAAGCGAAAACGCTTTCCTCGGTTTTTTCACATCCTGAAGAGCCGAACACATGTCACTTACTGTCATTTCTTTAAAGAGCCCCCTTCTCGCATCTTAATCTCACGCTGTCCTCCATCCGATGAACATTTCCAAAAAATTCTTCAATACCAAAACATGCCATTTCTGATGATTTTAACAAGATACTGGCGGATGATTCGCGAACATGACGTCATTTTTTGAACGTAGCCATTTCATCATTCGAAAGCACAAACAATTCAGAATTTCTTTCAAACGAAAGGGTTGACTTCGATACACAATCTTGACCCATTTGCGACGCCAAAATCTTTTCCTGTATTCGGGGTCGGCATCGGATAAGACTACGATCAAAATACTATCGTCGCGTTGAACCAGCTCATCATAGTCTTCGTCCTCTTCGTAATCATGGTTTTTGCTGAACAGCATCATAAATTCGTCCTCATCTAGTTGAAACGCGTATTCTTTTAAGTTAATAGGCGTTGCATGCCAGAATTTCACTAAAAACTCATGTAGCTCGTCGCGTATGCTACTTCTCCAAAAACACATTACTTTTAAAATTTCCACGAACTGATCGCCGCTTACTAAATTTTTAATATGGCTCCAAGTTTTAAGCCCGTCATCTAAGTATTCGTACGATGCGTCCCAGGTAAAAGCACCAAGTATACCAGCGGCATAATCCGAAGTAGAAAACATTGATACTGTTTCGTCTTCGGTATATTTGGAGATTAAAAAATCGTGTCCAATCCGCACCAGTTCCGCATGAGTCTAGCTCCAACTACGATGCGATCGTCGACGTCGAGTCGACTAAAAAAATACTCGATAACGTGAAAATGACCAGATCGACCATACAAATTCAATGACACTAGTTTTTCCACGGAATATGTATCGTGGATATCGACTATCTTGGAAAAATCTCCTGTCATAACGCAACACCAATACACCAACAACGGATCCTGCCAGAAATCCAAACGTTTCGAACGAAACTCCGTATTCCGTCATTTCGGTCCAAAGCTTGACGTATTTTTCTCTTCATGCAAAACTACACACATCACTTGGAATTGATAGTTTTCTCTCAATCTGGTATCACTCACCAAATTGATGGCGGAATGAAGTTGATCAATTTTGCCGTTTGATTTCCAAACAATATTTGACAAAAACTCCCGCATAACTGCAACTAATACTATACCGAACGATGGAGGTTGATAGAATCTATCATAAAAATATAACCATTGTAGAATTTTAATACAGCAATTGCTCACGTATTTCTTGACCATTGCTTCGAGCGCGCGAGGAATTATTAAATCGTCTGGCTTCGTTTCATAAATCTCATTTTGTGTATTGCGAAATATTTTAAAGTATACTCGCCCACGTTCAACTGCAATATCTTCACTTTCCATAACACGTTTCGCGTAATTCATCGTCAAATTTGTCGCTATAATAAAGGCAGCCATGTCTTGTAGTTGTGGTACAGGTTCGTACAATACTAGACGATTATCCGAAGGCTGCATGATTTCAATTTTCTCAAAAGGCAGCTACTGAATCTGAATCGTAAAAACGACAACGGACCTTTGCTCGTAGCGACTACTGGAGCTCACAACAATTCGACAATCTGAAAATCCAAAATGGTTTGGTTATTTTGAAGGAAGTGACTTTTCAAACAACCCTCCCTTAAATATGATGCAGGGAAGTGATGACTCAGTCCCCAATGGTGGGGGGGGGGGGGATAATTCTACAATTCTACATGCTTCTATACCTAAATAACATTCCGTGTGGATTTGAGAAAAATCAGTGCAAAAGAATTCATTATATGAAATTGGCTTTACTTAGTCTTACCTTTTGCAGAAGGTACGAAGGACAGTAGTCCCTGCGGTTAGCTCGGGCATACTGCACTTTTTGAACACGGGTTGAATGTGGTTTTTATTTTCATGGTGTCCACTATATTTCAGAAATGATTTTCCCCCCTGACTTTTCCAGGTTTTCCAGACCAATTTTTCGAATTTTTCCAACCTTAGAAATATGATATTCGTAAACCAGTGAGGGGGGGGGGGTAATTTTTTCGCCTGATGTACTTACATCTCGAAATTTTGTTATGCAAAATGATATAAAATGCATAGGGTCTTACGATTTTTTTTTTTCAAAATCACTAGATATCTTTTTACGAGATCTTTAGATGCCCATTCTTCGGGTCAAAAAAAAAATATTCATATTCAATTCTGCAAATTTTTTCCGCCCATCCAACTCCCCCCGCCACAAAAATTTGAAATTCGAATTTATTACATACAGAAAAAAATTTAAATAAAAAGGAAAAAAACCAAGTATTCCCACGCAAAATTAAGTTATGAAAAAAAAAAAAATTATGCCAGGTGCTTACCAAATGAGGCGAATAAAATTCGGATTTTTCCGGGCTAAAATTCAACATTTTTTCACATTTCATTCCCCCCCCCCCCCCCCCCCCCCCCCAAAAAAAAAAAAACAACTTGTCCCAAAATTTATAAATTCACACAATCCCTTGCAATTTTTTAGTTTGTACCAATAAATGAAAAAGTAAATGAGAAGGTAAAATATAAATCATTTTATGAAAAGATATAAAGGTAGGTATTGAGCTCGAGCGAAGTGAGGGCGAACTTTTTTGAGAAAAAAGATCTTCAAAAGATGAAAATTCACCACTTTTCCCTCATTCATGTTTTCCAAAACATGGCCAATAATTTTGATTTCTGTTTCCATTCCCCTCCCTTCTTTTTGTAATTTATTGGATAAGGTAGGTACTTACACAAATTTTCGATTCGTTAGGTTACCTATCTGTAAGAGAACGTTGAAATAGAAACTAGCCAACGCCCAAAACTCCCTTCTCCCCTCTGCCCTTTTGATTTTTTTTGTCAGGTACTTCAAGGTTCGAATTGTATGTACTGTCATTCCATGTAATAACCTCGTATCAATAAAGTGTATATTTTTCTCGTGTAACTTCGTAGGATCTACTTAGGTAGATCCTACCTTTGTTTTATTTTTAATTCAGGCTAATTATTCGAATTATGCCTCGTTACGATAGTCTTCGGAATGACATGCTTTATGTATTATGGGATTTAAGACAACCGACTTATATCCATACTCTTCGACGTGTTGACGCGATAATTTCACTTCGTTATGTCATGTTTATCCGTGTAAAAATTAACTATGATACTTCGAGTGTAGAAGTGATCACTTTTATTCGTGTGTTGTAATTTGATGAATTACAATCTTTTATTTTGCGTGTTAATTATCTGAGTTGAAATGAGTAACATCAGGTACTCTTTTAAAACTTTATTAAATTTAATTATGATCGAATAATTCCTGGGATGGGGGGGATTTTAAAAGATAAATGGGTTAAAAAAATTTTAAGTTTCGTATTGTGGTCAGCCCTTTGCCCATTGAGATTTTTTAGATCCTGGCTAAAGTAGGACTTAAAATCTCCGCTCAAAACGCAGGAGGGCCTTTATATAGATGGTTTCCTACCTACCTGAGAGGAATCTACTTTTAAATAAACCTAGTTTAAGTTAAAAGATATTTTCGGGGAATTGAAAATCCAGGCTCTCTGGAAGTATTTTTCAACTTTGGTGAACAAGGAAAAAACCTATTTGTAGCGTAGGGTTTTTTCCTACCCAAATAACTTCTCTTTTTGATTTCTTTCCCCTGATCAAAAAATTTAAATTTTTGAATATTCCCCGAGTTTTTTCCATTGCTCTTTTATTTGTGTTAGGAAACCAACGGTGTCCCCCTTTCCACTCTCTGAAAGGGAAAAGTCTTTTTAGATTGCTTTACCTCTACCTGGGTAACCCAAATAGGAGTAGGTAGTAACCTATTTACTCCTATTCCATCAAAATTTTAATCCCTCGTATATTCTGTACAGCACATTTTTCAACATCGTGGTCAAGGGTATCATGACATTTGTTTCTCATCACAGCTCATTAAAAAGTAAGTTTCCAAAAAACTTGAGATTAAAAATAAATTCTGTAGAAAGAGTGTTAATTACCCCGAGCGTAGCGAGGGAATTTTGTTTTGATAATTCATAATTCAATGGACAAAGACATGCATTTTGAATAGTAATTTTATTGTACATTACGACCGACAAAAAATGACGAATAAGACAATAATTGGAGAAAAGACGCAATAATTTGGCCCGAGCGGAACGAGGGCGAAATTTTTTGAAAAATTTATAATAAAATAAGCAAAAAAACATTTTTCTAAATGATTTACTTACATTTTTTGGGGATTTTCGAAAAATTCCAGAAAAAATTCCAAAATTTCCTGACTTTTCCAGACCACCAAAATTCCCTGACTTTTCCCGGGTTTTCCGGTTTTCCAGAGAATGGACACCATGCATTTTAATAATATATATTTCAATATTTATACAATAAATATTTAAAGTGGCATTACATTTTTGATACCAAACTATTCTAAAACATTTTTCAGGATAAAAAAACAGCAAATTTTCAAAAGGATAGGCAAAATCTATTCATCAAGCTTACAAAACAACCATAATGTACCACCACCACCATATACAAATGGTCGGAAGAAAAAATACTTTACAATCACATCGCAAACCCAAAAACAACAAGAATGCTGAACTTAAACTATGGCGTAGCCTATTTAGAAACATCATCGTATTAAAAAGAAACTGACGAGTATTCGACTTAATGGTCGTTTTGATATGAACATAATGTTGATCCAAGTTCAAGAGGCGTTGCGCGCCAAAACTCCTCAAAAAAACTCGTTTATCACGTCACGTGAACAATTTTCAACCAACCATATTTCATCTAAAATTTCCATGAAATCACAGTTTACTGAATTTCCCTGGAAAATAGCATCAAGTATACCAACGAGGTAATCCGAAGTAGAAAACAATTGATTCAGTTCGTCTTCGGTATACATGGAAATTAAAATTCTTGTCCATCCACGCCACCTTTGCATAAGTGCAGCTTCAACTTCGATGCGATCGCCGACGTCGAGTCGATTGAAAAAATAATCCACAGCGGGAATATGAGCAGATCGACCATGCAAATTCAATAACACGTGTTTTTCCACGGAATATGTCGGACGGATACCGACTATCTTGGAAAAATCACCTGTCATAACGCAAACACCAATACAACAACAACGGATCCCGCCAGAATTCCAAAGTTTTCGACGAAACTACGATCCCTCATTTCGTTCCCAAGCTTGACGTATTTTATCTTCCATGCAAAATGTACACATCAATAGAACCTGGCACTTTCATTCAAATCTGGTACAATTCACGACAATTAAAGGCGGTATGAACGGTGATCGATTTTGCCGTTCGGTTTCCAAACAATATTTGGCAACAACTCCCGCATAACTTCAACTTTTCTATAATTGAAAGAAAAAAAGTAGCCATGGCCATCATAAGAATACAACCATTTTTGAATTTCATCACAGCAATCGCTCACACCTTTCTTGATCGTTGCTTCAATTGTGCGAGGGATTATTAAATCATCTGGCATAATGTTGTAAATTTTGTTTTGCCTTTGGAGAAATGTTGTTAGAATCGGATACAATATCTTCACTATCCATAACGCGTTTCGCATAATTCATCGTCAAATCTTTCGCTACGGTGAAGGCGGCCATGTCTTGTAGTTGAGGTACAGGATAGTAGCATATCAGACGATTATCCGAAGGCTGCATGATTCTTATTTTCTCAAACGGCAACGCTGGATTTCACAGTAATTCGACAATCTGAAAATACAAAATGGTTTGGTTATTCGGAGGGAAGTCAGTTATCATGAATGCCTCAAAAAAATGATGCAGTCATATTTTTTAGAGCATTATGAATATGTTACACGATGCTCAAAATTTGAAATAACACCCAAAATAACAGCATTTCTGGAAAGGTTTTTGTAATTTTCGGTCTTTTGTTCAAAGAAACAGCAGACCCCTCTACAAAATGTGACATTGTGCCAAAGAACAGGAAAATTCCTTCACGTCGGTTGAAAGTTAGATGAAATTAGCTCTAGCTTCGATTTGCATCCCCCCCCCCCCATCCTGTGTCCTTCAATATGAACAATTCTGGGGAAAAATATTCAGATATTCTCATTTAAGTAGCAGAAAGGAACCAGAATTCGATTTTTAGTTATTTGAAGGTACTAGAAATTCGAGATCAAATTTTCATCTTTTGCAGGGTGATGAGGTAATTTTGTTTTTTCAAAAATTATCCAAAATTTGAGAAATGAACTTCAGCTCCAGAAATTTTACAGGGTGTCCACTATATATTTCAGAAATCAGTTTCCCTGACTTTTCCAAGTTTTCCAGACTAACTTTTCGAATTTTTCTAGACCTTTTAAATATTTTATTCAAGAACCAGCAGAGTGTCTAATAAACATGACCAGCTCCAAAACAGGACCAAACAGGACCAAACAGGACCTTCAGCAGTACCTTTTGAAAATAGGTACTAATAAATTTTGTAACCCCCCCCCCCCAAAAAAAAAATCAATAATTGTTAGAAATGAGCGTAAATTTATTTTTTAAATTCAAGAATAAGGAAGGTAGAATACAAACAAAGTTACAAAACCAGGGTGTCTACTGATTTTTGAAAATCAAAATTCGCGACTTTTCGCGACATTTTCCAAACTTTTCAAACCATGCTTCAAATTCGCCCAAAGACCCCCCCCCCCTCCCCCTTTCGTATACTTGTTTTAAAGGAAATTTCAAACATTTTTTAGTGCCTCCCCCGCAAATACTCTTTTTTTTATAGGAAATTGAAAATTAAATTGATTTTATACCTAATTACATACGTTTTAAGGAAAATGATTATTCAACACCAATGAAGAGAAGATAAAATTTTCGAAAAAAATCGAAATTTCAAAGACAAATTTTTACGTTATAGAATGAATTGTGTGGAATAGAAAGGGAAAGAGTCCAGCCTATCATTTTGAGAATTGCTTGTGTAAACATATCAAAGAGCCCGAGCAAAGCGAGGGCGAAAATTTTTGAAGAAAAAGGCATCTAGAAATTGAAATTTCTGCTTTTTTCATGCTATTTTTTTGACTTCCAAAATACAAGTTAGGTACATATTTTGTAGAGCTCCTCTCCATCCAAAACATCTACGTACCTACAGAAATTTTTAAAATTCATTTCGAAATTCTCTCCTTTACTTGAGAATTTTAAATTGTTCAGGTTGAAAGGGAAAGAGGTTCATACTATCATTTTGAAAATTAACTGTGAAAAGTTACTGAGCCTGAGCGGAGCGAGGGCGAAAATTTTCCAAGTTTCTAAAGACTAAAGAGAGTCACATGAAGACGATTGCAGTGGTAATTCCAGACAGAAAACTAAAAATTGAGAGATTTTGAATGAAAAACCTCGAATTCTAATCAATTTTGAAGTATTAGGTAAAAGAAAAGATATAGTTTGCCCGAGCGAAGCGAGGGCGGAAATTTTTTATACAAAATTTTAGTTAAAAAATCATCTAAAGACAATTCTTTAAATAAAAATTTTTGAGGGAAATAAATTAATTTGAGACAAATTCGCGACCTTTGATGAATTTTGGGTCAATTTCGCGACTATTTCGCGACTTTCGCGACCAGGAGACACCCTGAAAACAGGACATTTTTCTAAAAAAGCCTCAAAACAGGACCAAAACAGGACTAACAGGACCATTCAGCCCAAAACAGGACCAACAGGACCAACAGGACCTGTTAGACACACTGACCAGGGTGGGGGGTAATTTTTCACGTGATGTAATTGCATTCCGAATTTTACTCAAAAACGGTACAAAATTCATGGGGTCTAACGATTTTTCTTCCTAATTACTAGATACTTTTTACGAGATGTTTAGATGCTCCTCTTTGGGCCAAAACAATATTCAAATTCAATTCTGAAAACTTTTGAACCCATCCAACTCCCCCTCGCCACAAAAATTTGAAAATTTGAATTCATTATTTGCAGAAAAAAAACAAATAAAAAGGAAAAACCAAGTATTCCAAAGCAAAATTAAGTTTTGAAAATGAAATAAATAATGCCAGGGTGGCTACCAAATCAAGCAAATGAATAGATTTTTCCGGGCTAAAATTAAAAAATTTCTTCACACTCCCCCCCCCCCCTCCTCAAAAAAAATTAGAAACACATTCCTCACATTTATAAATTTACATAATCTCCTGAAATTTTTTAGTTTGTATTATGAGAAATGTGAAGTTGAAAACTTTTAAAAAAATTCAAGGTCATTTTCAAGTTGAATAATAAATTTTAGAGAACACAAATTTGACATTAGTAATTAGTATACTACTGGATAGGTAGGTAGGTAGGTACTTACTGAAATTTTTTCAATTGTAACATTTTTTTTAATCCAAATTTTCTCAAAATTTTTCCAACTTGGGATTTTGTAGAAGTTTTTCAAATTCATATTTTTTAAAATAAATTTCTTCCAATTTTAACATTTTTTTTCAAATATTCTAAAATTGTTTCTACTTTTTTTTCATTTGAAGTTTTTAAAAAAAATTTCAACTTCGTGTTTTTCAAAATTTCTTTTGACTAAATACTCGGCAAAAAGTTTAACAAATATTAAATTGAAAATAAATTGATAAAATCAGAATGGGAAAAACTTTCGCGAAAACTGAAATTTGAAAAAATGTTATAGTGGGAAAAATTTTAAAAATGGGATCATTTGAAGAGCATTTTAATATTACCTAAGCGTATGTAGATCAGAAACAGTGAATTAATACTGAGCGCTTGAGTCTAAAAACCGTATATGAGAAAAAAGACCTAGGTGTAATGGAAATAAAGTTATACCTAGGTTCCTTTTCTCGTGTACAGTTTTTAGACTTGATATTAATCTAATGTTTCTGATTTATTATACTTATAAAAGAAAAAAAATAGTCTTCAATTGAAAAAAAAAGAGAATTGAAAAAATTGGAAAAAATTTGAACTTAAAAATTAGACTAAATTTGGACTGAGATCGTTGAAAACTCGTTTGCGGCAAAAAATAATGAGCTAATTAAAAAAACAATTTCGAAGGTCGAAAGAGTGATGATGGAAAAATTTTTTGTTAGGTACCTATGGAAATTATCGTTTTTACGTTTAAAGTGAAATTCATCATAACTTAATTTGGTTTTTATTGTTTTTCTTGCCAGTAGACACAATGCTGTTATTTCATAAACCATGTACCTACTTTTTTGTTACAAAATAAGAAATTTTTCGAGCTACATGCACTCTTTTTGGAAAAAAAATGTCTAAAACCTAAATCCTTTACAGCCAGAACTTCAGCTTCCCAAATTGATATCTCTAGTTTTGGCGAATTTTAAAAATTTTAAAATTGGACTTCTTCAACAAAACAATGATAGCATAGAAAAAATATACATTTTCGTCAAACTTTATGAAAATTAGGTTCTTACTGCATACAGACGCCTCGAATCCAACTTTGACCGTTACTAGCTAAAAAAAATTTGAACTGGTCCAAGGGGGCAGGAAGGAGTAAGACCAAAAAAACTCAATTTTTTCACGTCTTCTTAACGCCATTTCATAAATTTCATTCATTTAAAATTCGAGCACATTTTTATA
Organism: Pseudococcus viburni; assembly: GCA_033439095.1. Classification (NCBI taxonomy): domain Eukaryota; kingdom Metazoa; phylum Arthropoda; class Insecta; order Hemiptera; family Pseudococcidae; genus Pseudococcus; species Pseudococcus viburni. The sequence continues at coordinate 14,570 of JAVBJF010000716.1, read as the reverse complement.
AAAGGACCCACCTTCTAACATATTACGTAGGCAGTACAAAACAAAGAGATAGATTGGTTGGAGATTTTACAATGGTCCAACTTTCTGAACTTCGATCTCAACATTGAAAATGAATCACAAACTGTTCTCAATAAGATGGTCTTCTTTATTTTTGTCAAAACGGATGACATCAATAAAAAATTCAAAATTAAACGTGACTTTTCATAAACTTGTTGAGAAATTCGTCTTTTGACCGTAGGAATTTGAGTTCATTCCATCCGACCAGATTAACAAATTAATCCACCTTCGACGCGATTTCCAAAAGGAGACCCCGCGAGTGAGCATTTTTGACCAGCTTTTTAAAACGTAGAAGATCGAAACATTTGAGGCGTCTGCTTGGAAATTACACTGTCGATAGACATTTTTATGAAATTAGTTGCAAGAAAGCCTGAATTCGAGTTTTGGCTACTCACGAAAATGCGAGCGATGCCTCCTGGAGAAATTTAAAAGTACAAGAGAAACTCGAAATCGCGATGGAGGGCCGGATAAGGTCATATTTGAATTGAATTGAATGAGTTGATTCAAGGTAGGAAATGTTTATTCTCCACAACTCGAAAGGAGGCTCTGATATTTGACAGATTTCAAATTATTTCAATCTCATTCAATAACATATCTCAAGATATACGAAACCAATATTTAAAGTGACACGAAATGTTAGATAACAAATTATGCTAAAACATCTTCAAAGATAAGAAACAATGACGAATATTTAAGAGAATATGTAATTTTCAAAGATAAAATCCGACTAAAGGCAATACAATACTTATTCATTATCATATCATGCTTACAAAATAATCGTAATGCAACATTAGATACAAATGGTTGGGAAAAAATAAACTGGGTCATTTTAAACCACTTTTGAAAAAGCGGAAAATGGTTCCCGGTCATTTTCCCGAAAATGTTTTTTATCTCGAATCCCTCCCTCTCGACTGTTTTCTTCCCGAACAATTTTTTTTTTAAAGTTGAATTTTTTATTCAACATCAAATTTCAACATTTTAGGTTTATAATGTACAAAATCGTTCTAACAACCAACGGAGGTATCCCAACTCAAAGTAAAATTTTGAGCTCAAACAAAAAAAAAATCAAAAGTACATCATAACAGGACCCCGTATCCAAAATTTCAGGTGCTGAAGTTCATTTCTCGATTTTTGGAGAATTTTTGAAATTTCAAAATTACCTCCGACCTGAAAAATATGAAAATTTGATCTAATAAACGAAAAAAACTGAAATTTGGTGAGTATATACCCTATTTTCGACGTTCTGAAACGATTGGAAGCGGTTTCGAGACGTTTCAAAGCCATCAAAAAAGTTTGGAATTTTTCAGTGTTGGAGAAAAGTCCATAAAAATGGTCCACATGAATATCAGCAACTTTAATCGCGGATAACCAATATTGGTGACCAATTTGATCGAATAAAGTAAAATTTTCCGAAATTCGCAACTTTGAGTTCAAATTTATTATTTTTTGGCTGACAATTTTACTGGAAAAAAATTAATTTTCTGCCAAAAAAATATAAATTTGAACTCAAAAGTTGCGAATTTCGGAAAATTGTGTTTTAATAAATCAAATTGGTCACCAATATGTATAATCCGCGATTATAGGTGCTGAAGTGCATATGGTCCATTTTTATGGTCTTTTTCTCCAGGGCTGGAAAATTTCAAAATTTTCTGATAGCTCCGAAACGTCTCAAAACCGCATTCAATTTGGGAGATCGAAAATCGGGTATCTACCATGTTTCAACTCTTTACCTCGATGTATGCGCAGTAGGCGAATTTTCAAATTTTTTCTGAGAAAATTACTTGCCTAAAAATGCAAATTTAAACTCAAAGTTACGAGTTTTGGAAAATTGTGTTTTAATAAATCAAATAGGTCACCAATATGTATAATCCACGATTATAGGCGGTGAAGTGCATTGTGCATATGAGTCATTTTTAGGAGCTTTTCTCCAGCGCTGGAAAATTTCAAAATTTTCTGATGGCTCCGAAACGTCTCAAAACCGCTTCCATTCGATTCGGGAGATCGAAAAAAGGTATATACCAAATTTCAGTTTTTTTTTGTTCATTAAATCAATTTTTATATTTTGCAGGAGAGGTAATTTTGAAATTTCAAAAATTCTCCAAAAATCGAGAAATGAACTTCAGCACCTGAGATTTTGGATACGGGATCCTGTTATGATGTACTTTCGATTTTTTTTTGTTTGAGCACAAAATTTTACTTAGCGTTGGGATATCTTCCTTGTAAGGTATTTCATTTCACGTCCCTCTGATTCGGCGTATCTATCAACCTATACAAACTATTCCAGTAAGTGGCGTTAGAAAGTGGGGTTGAAGGAGTGCATTGCACCTCTCCTTTCCTAATTACATCGAATAGAGATTTCCAAAATATTGAAACATGAAAAAAACTTTTTTGGGTATTTAACACCCAATTTTTTCACAGCTTCGCTCTCGCGTGAACAAAATCACAATTGAATAGACTATTTGAGACAACAATGCGAAAGAAGGCACCTTTTTCCTCCCTCCCTCGAATATTATCACAAAAAAAAGCTCCAAGTATTCGGGAATTAGGCATTCACGAAATAATACATTCGAGTTAATTTTATTCATAAAAAACGTTTTCGGGGAAATGGTCATTCGGGTAACTGGATTCGGGAAAATGAGTAGTTTTGGGGTGTATTTGTGGATAATAAAAAAATTATTGCCCGAAAAAAGCGAGGACTAGAAAATTTTCAGGGAGATGAAAAAAATGCGTAAATATAAACAATTTTAATTTTATTCTATGATAAGTAGATAGAATTATGTGCCAGTTGAGTTCTCACCTCCCCCTCCCCTCGTTAGACCAGTGGGATTTTCAATCAAATACATAGGTGCATAAGTTCACAAAAATAAAAATGAAAAAAAATCAGCAGGTACTCAAACAGAGCTAGAAAAAATAACGAATTTCGATTGCTACAACCTTCGCTGCTTCAATCTAACACCTTTTTCTTCGCTTAGCTCGTTCTATACTTCGCTCAGATATATCTTCACACAAACTTTGTAATTCCTCGACTTCTTGCTGGTCCCCCAAACACCACAATAGTATCTCGTCCCATTCACTACGTGTCCGATAAGGATCGACAGCAGGGTCCCCCCAATCGCTACGCTCCCAATTCTGATCGTTATCTATCGAGGACAACAAAATTTTGCACTTTTTCAAAATCTCAATTTTCACTCCTTTCAGCAACGCCGGTTCGCAAATACGATCCGACACGTAAATAATCTTACTCATACTCTTTCGAAGGCAAACTACACCATACTCGGCACACCCTAGAATCATTTGTTTTTTGAACTGGGCTTCTCCAATCAAATCATCACTAAATATAAGTCTAAGAAATTCAACCAAAGCGGCAATGCTTTCCTCAGTTTTTTCACAACCTGCAACAGCTAAACACATATCTTCGACAGTCGTTCCTTCAAAGAGCTCCCTTTTCGTATCATCAATCTCACGTTGCCCTCCGTCGATAAACATTGTCAAAAATTCGTTCAATACCAGAAACTTTCCCTTTTTGATAATTTCCTTCATATAATTTCGGACGATTGGCGAAGAAATGGCATCCTTTTTGAACGCAGCCATTTCATATCTCGAAACGCACAAATTCAGAATTTCTTTCAAACGAGAGGGTTGACTTCGATTCACAATCCTGGCCCATTTCCGGCTCCAAAATTGTTTCCGGTATTCAAGGTCCGCATCGGACAAGACAGCGATTAAAACTCTATCGTCGCGTTGATACAGCTCACCAAAGGCCTCGGCAGGAGTGTTCCAACGGGGAAGAGTACTGAACTGCGGTATAAATTTGTCCTCTTCCAGCTGGAATACGTATTCTTTCAAGTTCTGAGGCGTTGTTTGCCAGAACTCCACAAAAAAATCGGGTAGCTCGTCGTGCAAGCGGCTTTCCCAAATATCCATTCCTTCTAAAATTTTCACGTACTGATCGCCGTTCACTAAATTTTTGATATGATTCCATATTTTAAGCGCTTCATGTAGGTATTCGCGGGATGAGTAACAGCAATAAGCACGAAATATACCAACAGTGTAATCCGAAGTAGTGAACAATCGATATTGTTCGTCTTCAGTATATTTGGAGATTAAAAATCTTGTCCATCCGCACCAGCGGTCCATAAGTCTGGCTCCAACTTCAAGGCGATTGTCGACGTCGAATCGATTGAAAAAATACTCGATAGCGGGCAAACTACAATACTTTCTACTATATCTACACAAAAACAATAACACACGTGATTCCAAGGGATCGATCCGATCGATATCCCTGACATGAACTGTCATGGAAAAATCTGCCGTCATAACGCAATACCAGTATATCAACAACGGCTCAGTAACGAAACTAAAATTTTTGACAAAACTACGATTCCGCAATTCGGACCAAGCGTTACGTATTTTCTCTTCCATGCAAAATTCACACATCACACGGAACTTGGCAACATCTTTCAATCTGGAATTATTCAACAAATTGAAGGCGGTATGAAGGTGATCGATTTTGCCGTTTGATTTCCAAACAATAACTGACAAAAAATCCCGCATAACTGTAACTATTCTTAGATCGAACAAAGGATAGAATCCAGCATAAAAATATAACCATTGTTGAATTTCATTACTGCAATCGCTCACGTGTCTCTTAACCATTGCTTCGAGCGCGCAAGGGATTATCAAATCATCCGGCTTCATGTCGTAAATTTCACTTTGTTTCCAGCGAAATATGGCAACAGTTGATAGTCGCCAACGTCGACCTACAATATGTTCACTTTCCATAACACGTTCCGCATAATTCATCGTTAAATTTACCGCCACTTTAAAGGCAGCCATGTCTTGTAATCGGGGTATAGGTTCGTACAATACCAGACGATTATCCGAAGGCTGCATGATTCTTAATTTCTCAAAAGGCAGAGCTAGTGAACCGTACAAGTAACAACGAACTCTAACGTCTGCAAAATTTCACAATTTGATAATCTGAAAATCCAAAATGGTTTGGTTATGTGGAGTGAAGTGGTTTTTCAAGCGACAGGTCATAAAAATGATGCGGTTAGGTATGATTTACACATTATATGATGAAACTGTGTCATATTTCAGTATCATGGTGTCTACTCAGGCATCATAGCGAAAATTCGAAGAAAAAAGTGACTTTTAGTGACTTTTTTGGGGCAAAAAGTGACCAAAAATTCGATTTTTTCGGAGGGATTTTTTTTATAGATTTTTGGGGAAAATTTTTTTTGTAGTTTTTTGCAAACATTTCAAAGAAAAATCAACTGAAATAACGTGAATAATTTCATTCCAGTTATCATAGCGAAACTCTTATCAAAATTAAGTAACTTTTTAGTAACTTTATTCGAACAAGAAGTTACAAAAAGTAATCAAAAATGAGCAAAATGTAACCAAAATTCAATTATTTAGATGGGGGGGGGGTGGGGGGGAATTTTTTTTTTGAAGTGTCCTGCAATTATTTTAAAGATGAAACTGAAACGACATGAATAATTTTATTAAATTCCTTCGTCAAAAACTATAAACAAAATAATAATTTCATTACGGTTGTAACACAACAGTGTTACCGAATCTAATGTTGAAGAATTCCCAAAATAAAATCCGGAATTCGTAAAAAGTTCCGGTTTTTTATTTTCACCAACCACTGTAGCTAAGAAAAAGAGGGCTGCAAATTCAAGGAAAAATGAGGGGAGGGGGTCAAAATTCAATGAAAAAATTGGGTAATCTAAAAATCGAATTTTTTTATGGCACTTTAGGAGGCAGATATACATAAGTAATTTTAATTATACAGATTTGAGCAAAGAAAAATTGAAAAATGACGAGATTTTTGAAACATACAATTAATATATGACCTATATTAGGTATTAGGTATCTACTCCCTAAATCTAAATCAGTCAATTTTCGTAAAACTGTGCCTTTTTGAATCAGTGAGTTGAATTTATCTGAAAATCTAAGATATTTCAATTGTTTTATTGATTTATTTTAGTCAAAATTATTGATTTATTCTGTCAAATGGGGAATTGACTAAAAAATCAATTACTTTACCGATTTTAAAAAAAACAGAATTTTTTTCAAATTTAGGAATAGAATACTGCCCGAGCGAAGCGAGGGCAACATTTTTTTGAAAAATCATCATTACCTTTTAATTTTTTTTTTGAAGAATTTCAAAAAATAACGATTTCTACAAGAAAATTTGAATTTTTGCTTGAAATTTCGAAAAAAAAGTGACTTTGGGAGGAAAAAAGTGACTTTTAGTAACCTTTGAATGAAAAAAGTGACTTTTAGTGACCAAAGTCGAAAAAGGGACTTTAAGTGACCAAAGTCGAAAAAAAGTGACTTTTAGTGACCAAAGTCGAAAAAAAGTGACTTTTAGTGGACCAAAGTCGAAAAAAGTGACTTTTAGTGACCAAAGTCGAAAAAAGTGACTTTTAGTGACCAAAGTCGAAAAAAGTGACTTTTAGTGACCAAAGTCGAAAAAAGTGACTTTTAGTAACCAAAGTCGAAAAAAGTGACTTTTAGTGACCAAAGTCGAAAAAAGTGACAAACACCCTAAAAAAGTGACCTGCTATGATACCAGTGTCTACTGAATCTAAAAAAGGGATATTCTTTTTTTTCTGAGTTTTTCTGGCCATTTTTATGACATTTTCATTGTTTCAAATTTGCTTTGATAAACGAACCCCCATTTTCATCTGTTGATTAAGAAAAGTTCAAGGAAAGAGGAGAAAGTTCAAAAGTTTTGCTTTTCGCTGAAAAATCATTAAAATTCTTCGTAATATTTTCTGGTTTTCTCGCTATTTTGGCTTCTCTCAGTTTTCTCGTCAGTAAACACCATGCTGCTACATAAATTATGTACTTTTTGTCACAAAATAAGGGATTTTTCAAGTAACATCCCACAAATATAACACAGTTATGCATGTTATTTTAAAGCATGTACCTAGCCTACCTACGTGATAAAACTGTCCCACTTTAGTCATGCCATAAAACATGTATGGTAGGTACCGTAATGTGGGGCCAATTTGAATTTGAACGATTTTACAAATTTTTGTTTACAATTTCTCTCCTACCATTTTTTGCAATAAAATTTCAAAAATATAGCTGATTCTTTTACTTTTTTCTATTTTTTTTTTTTCACTCTCATATATCAAGGTGTATTTTATCAAGAAAAAAAGTGTTCAACCTTCAAAGTAGCCCCAACATGGGGCTACTTCGAACACTACCGCTGATAATAGGCTGACGTTTTCGAACTTGAAGTTACTTAAAATTTATAATTAGAGTAAATCCAAAATTTTAAAAAACTGGCCCATATCAATTATGCGGCTTATGGACAATAAATTTTTAAAAAAATTGAGAAAAAACGCTTTTTAAATTTTTTTTAAAATTATGGCCATAAAAAAGCTTAAAACATAAAAATTGCCAAATTTAAAAAAAAAAAAAAACAATTTTTTGAATTTTTGCAATGGTTTATCAAAATTTTGACCATTAACAAGCAATAAACATTGGTAAAAATTGTAAAATTGTAAAATTGTAGGAAAAAAAAACATTTAAAAAAATGTCTGTAGCAGGGTTACCATTTCATGAAAAAATTTTTCATGTTCCTGAGATTCTTCTACTAGGTAGAACTGGTTCACTCGGAAATTTTTTTTTGCCACCACCCGATGCTAAACCGAAAAAAAATCCATTCAAAGTAGCCCCACATTACGGTACTTTTTAGTGACAAAATATCCCAATATTTGTGCAACAAAAATCAAGCATAAAAATATACGATTCAAGGTACATATTTCATCACCATGAGAATTGTGAGTCCATTACGAAATACAGCACTCAAGCTAGGAAAGCCCAATTTATGACTGAAAATACAAACATCATTCTTATAAGGCAACCATTTGAGCTACCCGCCTCGCCTCCGTTTAGGACGAGACACGAGACTTCGATTTTTGAAAAAAAAATGTCCTGAAACATCCATAACCAAGCTTTCAGCTTCCCAAGTTGATATTATCTTTTTTTTGGCAGATTTAAAAAATTTTTAAATCGGATTTCTCCAAAAAAAAGTACTTTTTTACCAAACTTGATGAAAATTATAACTTCTTTCATACTAAATATCGAACTCTCACCATTCTGAAGCTTCAGCAGCGCTATTTTCATTTTCTGCAGTAGGTACTTCCAAATTTCTACGAAGGCATTCACATTTTCGCTAGTAGCTCAAAATTGAATTTTGGCTTCCTTTCGACAATCTAGGTGGGGTCATTTCTAAGCAAACATCTCGAGTATTTTGATTTTTTCCCGCTTTAAAAATTCGGTCAAAATTACACAATACACACTCGAGAGGAAATCGCATCGAAAGTGGATAAACTTGATTCTCAATCGATCAGACGAAATAATAATCACTCGCCTCAGAATTGGACACACAAAACTCACCCATAACTATTTATACCTTCGAGCCCCCAAACCCAATTGCCTTTTTTGCAACTCAGAACCCTTTGACACTCAACATCTCCTCTTTCACTGCCCTAATTTAAAACAACCGAGACAGAAACTAAACATCCCTGAAAACAACCCAACAATACCAGACTCAAAAACAGAAATGCAAAAAATCATCCTCTTAATAAAAGAACTTATAAACTCCAACACCAAATATAACCCCCTCTTTCCAACCTCTCTCCACACTGGGCGTAAAAATCTTGGCAATTACACACGCCCAGTATAATAAAAATTTAAAAAAAAAAAAAAAAAAACTAATCGGAAAGAAGCCAGAACTCGATTTTTAGCTCCCCACCTAAATGTGAGTGTCTCCTTGAAAAATTAGAAAGATAGAAAGAGAACAGTTCATTTTTGTGGATCTGTGGTGGCCATGCACTCAAATTGTAGAAAGTGCATTTTAGCCATTTTTACTGATTTTATGATCTCTTTCATCTCCTCAGGTGAACCTTAGGAGTCCAAAGTTCATTACTCAAAATCAAAATTACGTTATTATTTAATATATTTTTACGTAAAGTTATTTTAAATTTTACATCACTGCATCGAAAAAATTTTTCGTTGTTTGTGTATTCGCTCATGTTGAATTTCGGGGGAAAAAGGAGGTTTAAATGGGACTGCTCTTACATAGGTAGAGGGTTTAAATCTTGGGAAAATTTTTAAAAAATCGTTTTTTTTTAAAGGGAAAAAATTTAAACCCACCCCAAGGGTTAAATTGGGGACTTTCACAATTCACAAGTTCGATTCAAAACTCACCCTAATGTCAACCTAATGAAACTTTTTGATCAAAAAAAAAAAATACATAACGACAACAGAACAGCATTTATTACATTTAAATACATCAAAATAAAAAACAAACACGTATTAATATCATAAATAATAAGATTGGTTAAGAAAAAACCACATCGGGATTCAAAACAAAAATCGGGTTTACCTATCCCTTTAAAAAAAACACCCCTTCCATCAACCATCAAAACCTACCAATCGAGTGGGTTTCCCAAAAAACCCAACCTCGGGGTTTTTTCACTCAAACCAGGGGAGGTTTACGGCCAAATCGAGGAAAAAAAATCTTTGAAATTTTACCCGGGAAAATGAGCCGCCTGTTGAGGATGATTTTCGAAAGCATCGGCAATAAATTCACGCACCTGTTCCACCAGCTCATCATTCCACACGAGAGGAAACCGAAAAAAATTCAAGTCAGGGTTGTACTCGACTAAGAATATTACGTCCTTTTCCATAATCTCCTCCTTCTCGGCCCCGGTTTTCGTATATTTTGAGGAATTTTTTTTTCCAATTTGACGATTTTTTGGCGCCGAAATAGATCCAACCATGCGTTCGATGTTGCCATTTATAATCGAAAATCGAAATTTCTTTTATCCTTCTCGCGTAAGTACAAGTTAATTAAATCATTCACGACGCGAGGTTTGTAAACACGGACAATTGGACGAGATATTTGGACATGAATTGTCGACGTAATTTTCCCCTCGGGCACCGCAGCCGATGATGAATAAAAATTCGAGCCCCAGGGTCATGATGTTGTGGTTTCATCCTTGACATAAATTCGGCCAGAGCTTCGGTCACACCTCGTTAACTAGGACGTTAAACGATGTCTTTTCAACCACCTCCGGGGTATTTTCCCCAAAGATTTCCGATACTAGTGAAAATATGTCGATTGAAATCGGCGTAAATCGTCGAGTTCGTCGACGAAACGTCGAAGTGGGTTTTTTTGGGAATATGCGACACGAATTGTGGCAGGGATACTATCATGATGCTTAAAAAAATGGACTGAATGGTTCAATCTATCGTTTACACGGCGATCCCAGAACCTCGAAAGCGATTTAAGATTACATACTGTTCATTAATCAAAGGGTACATGATTATCGCTGCATGTGATATTGGAAAGCTCGACGAAGGGCTCTTTTTCGTCGAATTTCGAATAAAATCGTTTTTAAAGTATTACGGCTCGTTTCTGTCGAAGTTTCACACACGGTATGATTGGCAACCTACTTCGACTCGTTCTTCGTTGGTCGAGCGATCGAAAAAATACACAGCTGATGATAAAATTATCGATAGCCTCGTTCGATACGAGACGGACTTTTCACAGATCTCACTTCGGATGAGGAGAAAAATCCGGGACATTCGACTATTCCAATACCAAAAAAAAGGGAAAACCTCTTGGTCAAAAAAAAAATACATCCAAAAGGAAGACTCGCTGAATATCCCCAATCGACGCCACACGTCGACGATTCGTTTTTCCATGCAATACAAAACATGCGAGCTTTATATTCTTGCTCGCGTCTCCCTAACATGACATTTTTCAAAAATTTTTCGGCCGATTTTGACACCATCGGATCGAGCCATCGGGGCGCCAAGATTAATTCGGGGAGACACATGCCGGTGATTAGTTCGGTATTCCCAATTTTTGAAACACTTTTCTCTTTATGATACTATACCCAATTTGAAACTCAATTTGAGAATACGTTTGGAATAACCAAGAGATGGTAATTTTATTCGAATTCTGAGAAGCTTTTCGATGCTTCATTTTTCAAGAAATCGTTTCGATTCGAGTTTTAAAAGTAGTTGCAAGTTATCAGACGGAATCTTGCAGACAGCTCGACCATAAATCTAGAGTCAATCTGAAGCCTGCCAACTTTGCCAGCTCAGGAACGGAATCGTGAAAAATCAAACGATCTGATCCAGCTGCTGTCTGCTGGGCGGTAGCCTCAGGACCGCTCGTGTCCAAATTTACCATTTTATTTTTCAGTTTTCAGACGATCGACGCCAATTCATCTGAAAATTCAAACGTCCGTCGTTATCAATAACGAAAGTGTTCGGGTAATTGATATCCACTATTTTGGGAGATTTTAAAAATTAGGGCATGCATGGGGTGAATAATAGGGACGGATTTGTTAGCTGAATATTTCAAACTCTTTAACCCAGAAGTCGTTGGACCAATTCACCACCGTCACCATAATTAAGATAATTTTTTTAGTAAAAATGGATGGTTTGCGAAATCGTGTGAATATCTATGTACTACTTGCATTCGACAGGATGCCATTTGGAAGCAAAAAAATGAAAAATTCAATGATACGTACAGAAAATTCTGCGTTATTTTATTATTTACCGATTTAAAAAAAATTAAAATTAAGCTTATGAATTTTTCTCGTTATTTTTATGAAATTGATTTTTCTTGCTTCGAATCAAGAACCATTTTTCCCATTCATCCATTGAAAAAATCAAGAAAAAAGGAAATGTTGAAAATTCTTGCTTTTGAATAATAAAATCATCGAAATTCTCGCCATTTTCAATGTTTTCCATGCTTTTCGTACCTGTAGATCCCATGTTTTTCAAGGTTGAGATCCAGAAGAACTAAATCTTGAGAAAATCGTGTCAAGTTTTTAATCAATAGTGTGAGCACTAGTATTCTTTTTCCGAACACCAGTGAGGCAATTGAACTGAAAAAATTTTAAAAATTTAATTTTTTAAAAATTTATTTTTAAAATTAAAAAACGATTTTTTTGAACCCCAATTTGGTTTTGTCCCTGAAAAAAAGGGGGGCAAACCCAAAATTTTCTTTCTCAGAGCCGCCCCATTTAATTTAGAAGTTCATTTCAAAGGCCCATCGGGGTTTAAAAAAATGATTTTTGGAAAAAAAATTGAAAGGGAAAAGGAAATTTTTTTTTTTTTTTTTTACCCTTTTTTTTTTTTTTTTTTTTTTTTTTTTTTTTTATGAATTTTTTTTTTTTTTTTTTTTGAAATTTTTTTTTTTTTTTTTTTTTTTTTTTTTTTTTTTTTTTTTAAGGGGGGGGGGGGGGGCACAAAAGAAATCGATAGTACTAATTCTTAATACATTAGTTTCGTCGTCGATTTTCAGGAAGTCTCGTCATGGAGTTAGAGAAGTCGAGAAAGTAAAAAAAAACGTGACTTTGAGGACACTTCGAAAATCAAAATTTATTACTTTCCCCTATTAAACATGGAAAATGAAGAAAAAATTTCTGCTATAGACCTAGGTAGGTGGTCAGGATGGTTGCCAGCGGATCATCAATGATATCTCTAGGTGGGTCCCTGTGTCCCTGAAGACCATTTTGACGCAATGTCGTGTATGCAAGGTCACTTAGGAATGAAAAATATCACTAAAATTGAAAGTTTTGGTAGGCGGTAAAATTCAGTTTGGGTGTCGATTCGAGCTGTGAGAAAGATCTGGTACTATTTTAAGGGATCAGCATTTTTTCGCAACAGATGGCATACCTAACTCGAAAAAAACACAGTTTGGTTTTTTGACCCCTTTTGGAATTTTAACTTTCCAATTTATTGGGGCAAATTCTGAATTGGGCCTTTTTTTTGTATGTTAAGGGTCAAAAACCAGCAAGAATAAAAACTTGAAAAAATAATCTAGGGAAAACATGTTGAGAAAGGGTTTCCCCCTCCAATTTTTATTTTGAAGTAACCCCCAATAAAGGGCGATGCACCCGAATGACAACCCGAACGAAAATTTATTAAAAATTAAAAATAAAAAATTTTATTAAAACCAAAAACGCATCGACGTAGTTAAAAAAGATACATAAAAAATTAGAAAAATTTTAAAAAAAAAATTTAAAAAATATGCAGATAAATGTTCGAACTCGAAAAAAAAAATTTTTATTTTTTAAGGGTGTCAATGGTCAGAAAAAAGAAAATTTTTTTGCCACTCCTGGGAAATTTCTTGCCATTTCTATATAATTTTTCTTACCCCCAAAATTTCCCCCCCCCGGGTGTAAAATGTTTTTAGGGATTTTTTAAGCAATTTTTTCCCGTAATTTTATTTAGGAGAAATTTTTCACCCAAAAAAATTTATACCAACAAATTTACCCAGGGAAAATAAAACATTTTAAAGCTTCTAACAAAATTTCTCGAAAACATCGGGAATTTAACAGGAAACTTCAAACGAGTTTTTTCTAAAATTTTCCCCTGAGCCTTAAAAAAAATTAATTAAAAAACAAATTTTTTTTTTTTACCAAATAGCTTTCTTGGTTTATTACTAGAGACCGGATCTTATGCAATTGCAATTTTTTATGTGACAGTTGATTTCGATATCGATCAATTTTTGGGATTCATTTCAATTTCGAGTTCATTTGAGGGCCCCCTTGATGTTGCAATTTTTGCAAAATTTGGGCCAAAAAAATGCATTTAAAACGAAAATTAAAAAGAGGTTTTTTTAAGTGCCCTATTTGGGCAAAATTTTAGGGGGGGATTTTTCCCCATTTTTCTGCATATTTTCACCAAAAAAATTAAAAATTGGTATTTTTTTAAAGTTTTCCAAACCCAAAAAAGAAACCCCTGATGAAAAAAATGCCACAAAAATACTTTGTGGGATTTTCGAAAAAAAAACAGAATTTAAAAAAAAAAATTTTTTTCCTTTACTTGGGCTTTTTTTTTGTGGTACCCGGTTAATCCAAAAAAAGAAGTATGGCAGACCACTTACCGGCCCCCTTATGGAAAAACAAAAATTTAAACCTACTTTCAGAATTTTTTAAAAAAATATTGGGGAAATTTTTCTCATTTCCCAAAAATTTTTTTTTCAATTTCGGTTTCAATAATAAAGATTTAAAGTTTTTACGATTTTTTTTAAAAATAAAGAAAAAGATAAAATACAGTAACAGGTAAATCTGATTTTAAAAAAAGTTTCCGTAGAAAACCAGTCGATGAAATGCAATTTATGGGATAATTTTTCTCATAAGTGCATATTTTTGCGTTTTGGGGAATTATAAATGCATATTTTTTTGCGCATAAAAAAGGGGTTTTAAGGCATAATAAAACCGGGCCCCTTGTGATTTCTTATGTAACGGAATTTAAAAAAAAAACGAGCAAAAATTTTATGAAAATATTTTGAACAGATTTTTGCAGGGGGGGAAAAAAAAAAAATTTTATTTCCCGAGGGGGATTTAAGCTTCTGAACCATTTTTGGGGGGATTTTTATCTCAAACTTGAAAAAAAAAACCTACATGGCGAAATAACCTCAGAAAGGGGTTCTAGGGGTTTTTTTTTTAAAAAAC
>JAVBJF010000715.1:0-75929 GCA_033439095.1 Pseudococcus viburni | reverse complement strand
CGCGAAACGTACACGAAAACGGCGAGAAAATACAAGATACGGCAGCTCGAAGTCGTCATGCATTTGTATGGAAATGTATGATGAATTCGCGAATTAAAACGCGCGGCATTGCCATTGGTTACGCGAAAATACGAAAAATTACGCGAATTATATCATAATGTAAGTTACCGGGTAATCCGGACAGACCAGAGGACCATGAAAATGAGGGAAACGCATAAATAAATATGACGCGATTGAGCACGACGATGTATTCGTTCAGGCCGATTCTACAGTACTAAAATATAAGACAATCTTAACCCTAAAGGATGCATCGATGGCCGTCGATGCATCACCATTTGGGCGAGAGATGTTTGTAAGAGGGTGAAAGACAAAGGAGAAGAGAAAGCGGTCAGTTAAGGGATGTGATGTAACCGGATGTCGAAGGAATGTGGCCAGCATAAGGATCGTAGAAGGTTTGTGTGGGTGAGGCGAGAGGAAGGGAAAAGGATCGAGTACGACTCGTACAAACAATTTCCATAATTTCCAAAAATAATGTAAATATTAGAAAAATCGGTGTTTTCACCCTTAATTTTGGGCAAAGAAGCGAGTGTTTTCGGAAAAAAACGAACCTATCTGATAGGAAATTACACTTGGAACATGATTGTTCATAACCATTTTTCAATTTTGAGGCTTTTTTGAGGAGATATTCCCAAAAGTTTCGATTTTTTCCAAAAATGCTGTAAATTGTTGAAAAATAGGTGTTTTTTACCCTTAATTTTTGGTTAAGGAAGTGAGTGTTTTTGAAAAAGAAAAAAGCCCTTCCGATAGGAAATTACGCGTAGAACAAGATTGTTCATAACTACTTTTCAATTTTGAGGCTTATTTGAGGAGATATTCACGAAAAACCGGTTTTCAGCGGACGTTTCCCCCTCCCCTGAGGGTAGCGGAGGGTTGTGGGGGTGTCCATTTTAGTATGTTGTGTAGTGGACCATTACGAACGTAAAACGCGAAAAAAAAATCAGGCTTTAATTTTTTGGGGGTTTGGTACATTTTTTCTCTTATTTGCCTGGACTAAAGGAGAAAATCCAGACGATACTTGATTTTAAAGTGCCTACGAATATCGAAGAGTGAAAAATTATTATTTTTTCAATATTTTACAAAAAGTAGTACTTCAAATTATTATAAAAATCAATTTGCAACAATTTTTCAATGCTTTCTTCACTTAAATTCAAGGTGATGACTCTATCATTTTGTGTTTTTTTTTCATACTGTAGACAGGATAGTCACTTTTTGAAAAAATTTCAGAGAAAAAATGACTACTTTTTCACAATTTCTTTGCTACCAATGAAAAAACGTTTTCAAACAAATTTACCCCCAGAAAAATATACCATGGTTATGGAAAATATGATTATACGTATAAATTAGATATGACCAAACAAAACTATTTGATTATGGAAGTCTAGGAAATGTTTCTGATTCATGACGGTAAGAAGTGACATAATTTTTTGGGAGTAGTATCCTTGTGGTATATTTTTTGAAAGAATCTACTTTCGACACATTCATTATAAATCATTTGAAAATGAATTTGAACGAACTAAGAACTCGAAAGAAAATCGATACTAGAACGTATCTTTTACCAACTCAAAATTCAAGTAGGTAGAAACCAATTCACTCATTTTCTGAATGACAAAAAGACAAAATCTTTAGGGATTGATTCATCAAGGTATTAGGTATAGGTATAGCTACATATTTCATAAACGTTCGTCTTTATCATGGAAAAAATCATCAGTAAAATAAAATCTAGCTCAATTATTATTGCCAAAAATGAGATTTCAACGATCCAAGTCTAAAGTTCAAATCTTTTCAATTTCTTCAACTCTATTTTTTTTCAAAATTGTATACATTTTCAAAATGTTTTCAAATGTAAATTTTTTCAATGTCACATTTTTCATAAAATTCTTTTCAATCATTGAATTTTGAGTAATATGAAGTTGAAATTTTTTCAAAAATTCAAAGTTGAAAACAAATTTGAGGAAAAATTATAAAATTATTTAGAAAAATTTTCTAGTTTGAAGAAATTTCAAAAAATATAAAATTGAAAGAAATTTTCAAAAATCAAAGTTGAGAAAATTTTTAAAAAATTTGAATAAAAAAATTTACAATTGGAAAAAATTTTAGGGCTAAAATTTTTTCAACTTTCGTTCCAACTTTGAATTTTTAATAAAAAGCTTTTATGGATATAAAAATGGGAAATATATATTCAAACGACAAAAAAGGAGGTTTGAACGACAGGCAAGTGTTACGACAATTAACAGTGGTGAAAACGACAAATTAGGCGGTTAGAACGGTTAATTTTGTAACGATTAAAATAGGTTTTTACCACGACTGTTGTTGTTTATAAATCACGACAACTCCCTCAACGACATAAATGATGTTTTCAACGATAAATTTGAATTATTGAACGGTAATAGGGCAAAAGCTCGAATTTTCATGAATTCAGAGTACCAGGCGATTGAAGGTTTCACTCTTTGAAACAGAAGATGATCATGCCAATCATGGTGCTTCTAAACGAGGTTTATCCGACGAAATGAAGTCATTCTTTCGTAGTAAATATATGAAGATGGTATTCGAAAGCCTAATGAAATTTTGACTGCTATGCAGAAAAACAAAATAGAGCTTTATTACAACAATGATAAATTATTACGTTTTCTAATAATAGGTACTTTATCTTATTAATCAATGTACCTATTTCAATTTTGTAATGATATTTTTATAGTTGTTTTGTCGTTTAAAAATTTCTTATGCCGTTCAAAAATATTCTTTTGTCTTGAATCCATGTGACGTGCGATGTTTTATCTGTCTTTGAATATATTGATTCACCGTGCAATATATATTTTAGTTGTGCTTTTCTTACATCCGTTCAAGTTTATTTTCTGTCGTTCGAACCTCCTATTTTTTTGTTGTTAATTCAGCCTTTTCTGTCGGGCTGATAAATCATACCCTATAAAAATGATGTGAAATAAAAGTTTTTTTTCACTGCAATGGAAAGAAGTCATGGTATACAAAAGGACTAGAGTTTCATTTCATCCTTTTTAACCCATAACTCTTTTCCATTGCTAAATGTAAAAAAAGTTGCAGATCGTGAAATGTTCAGTTTTCACTTTTCTACAACTTTCATTTCAAACTTTTTTCGATATCTCCACTTTTTGCAACCGGTGCAAAATGAACCCAATTTTTCAAAGTTTCTTGGGTGTTTTTTTTTCAAGTCGATAACCAATTATCAAAAAGTGGAAATATCAAAAGAAAAACTTGAAATAAAAGTTGCAGATAATTAAAAACTAAACATTTCACGTTCTGTAATTTTTTTTCATCTAGCAATGGACAAGGGATATGGCTTGAAAGAGAAAAAATTATACTCAAATCTTTTGTACGACAACTTCTTTCCATTGCAAGATGGAAAAAAAGTTATGGAACAAAAAATTATTGTTTTTCAATTCTCCACAACTTTTGCTTCAAACTTTTTTCCATATCTCCACTTTTTTGGATATTATTAACAACTGGTTCGAAACTGCTGAACAGGTTTCAAAAAAAATAATCACATTTTAATCGCGTTAGTGTGTAGACTTTATTTCAATAAAAAAACGGACCCTCATTTTTTGACCCAAACCGGTTTCTCAATTTGTGGACACCCTATACGAAGGGCTAGAAGTTTGATTATCAATCTTCAATGTTTTCGTCGCCAAGAATACATTGTCGTTTGAACCATCTTGGTATTTCATCTCAGTTCTGAGATATTGAGAAATGTTTACCGTTGACAAGACTTTTTTTTCATACTGTATAGGTAGATATTACTCATCAAAATAGACGAACTTGTAAGAGCAGTTATTTGACGACTAGATGGACCATCCAGCAAACACAAATCGACCTACGTCTCTCCAATCCCAAAATCGTCACCCAGAACATAAAAATTTCCACATAAACTACTACGGTGGCAACTCAGCCTACCATACGATTATGTCAGCTGTCCCATACCCCATACATGGAAACTGCCCGGACGATAACACATTGAGGAATTAATATACCTATTTCGAGATATGAAATCTCTCAGCAGCCTAGCTTTATTGCGGCGCACCGCAAAGCCTCTTTCTTATGTACCATGTATCTACATAAAGCAATCATTGTTTGTCTTTCTGCGCGGAAGTTATTATCTGCGGAAGAAATCTAATATTAAATGTAAATTGTAGCACTGCGACAGATAAATATAGACGGAGAGAGAGCTCGATACGACGAATGCAATGCAGCCTCGCACAATATCTCCCCATATTTGTAGCAATAAAAACTCAACCGATGGCGCGATTATGTCGCTATTATTCGGATCAATTATGGAATACGAGATAACAACACATAGCACGTGGTCCGAGTACCTATCTTTCTAGGTACATATGTTAAACACACGCGGAAGCTGAGAAGGCTACTTCGCAGACCAAGTATTCGCTTTCGGGCACCATATAGGGTAATTCTCGAACCCAATATGTCGATTATGGCGCACAAATCGATGAAAAAAGCCAATCCATTTTTTTCCCAATCAGACAATCGGCAGCGAGCCTCGATCGGGGTAAAATTACCTCACACGTGTCACCCTGAACTAAAAAAAAATCATAGAGCTGGGCAACACGACGACGATAACTCGCCAACGAAAGATGACAACCGTGCAAATTGTCGTGCTGAGCTAGCTCGGTGGCGCTCATTAACGCCGCAGATTCGTGTTCACACGAAAGGGCGCCGGAGACTGTACTCGGTTTATGGATTCCTTGACCGATGGACGGGGCAAGGAAGGAGGTAGACATACACAAATCGAGCGAGTAATAATGAAAATGTATACAGATATTACGAAATCCCAACTATTTAAATATTGGTCTTAGAAGAGTAAAGAAAACAGTTAGTCACGGTATGTGATGCAGTACACTTGGCTGTATTAAAATAGGTATATGTTTTTAATTTCGTATGATTTTTCAAGTACGTACGGGTACCTACGCCATTTATGTCATGACTCCGCCGACTCGGTCGAGTAAAGTGTCAACGAGCGCCAGCACCATACAGAGGAAATATTACGTGATACTCGAGTAAAGCAATTATTTTTGACGTATGGCGGAGAGATAGTTCTATGCCAATTGCATATTTTCTATGTGTACATTATGAATTGCTCTTTTTCGTATTCTATGGCCGGGCCGAGCTGGCATTTTTTGCTGCGTCGTTGCACGGTACGCAGGTTCGTCATAAGTCATAAACGTTCACAGTCGCCGAATACGAACAAAACAGACGACGGTTTGCGAAATTAGAAAATCCTCTAGTTATGTAAACGACCCGCGACTCGGGTGTTAACGTAATTGAATTTCATCTCATCCGGTGCTCGATGCGAACCAACGATGGTGAAGTATTGCTCGTTAGCATCCGAGAGTAACGAGCTGATCGGTGCGGATAAAACGTCCGGAAAGGAGGCGAAAAAAAGATGAAATGTTGAGGTACGTGTACATGACGTCGAGGTGTACGAGTACTTGGAATTTGAAAGATGAGAATACGAGTGTGGCTCCGATTGGAGTTGGTGAAGGTATCGGGATCTTGAATATTGTCGGAATGTCCTCCAGTGATGGACGGATGCCTTGACAGTGAAAGCTTGCTGTCATAGGATGAGAAGTGGAGTAGATTTTGGGTGGTGTAACGAGATCGATTTCAGCAATTGGATGAAGGGTCGTTGCAAGGAGGCTGGTTAGTCGTGGATATGTGTCGGGCTCGAGTAAGGAGATTTCTAATACATATTGGTCAAGGAAAAAGTGAAAAGAAATGGTATAGTTTGTGGAAGAACAGGACATTGAAGTGTTGGATGGTTTGAATATTGATAAAGTAAAAGTTTGAAATTAAAAATACGTTTCGTGACTCGTGATTTTTAAAAAAATTGTCAAAGATGAAGATTGTCCAAGGGGTTTACAACATTTCAGAAATCATTTTCCCTGATTTACCAGACTAATTTTTTCTTCAAAATTCACTCCTTACGAGATTTTTAGATGTTCACTTTTCTAGCTGCAAAAACGACTCGAATTCAATTCTGAAAATTTCTGACTCCTTCCCCGGTACAAAAACTTGAGAATTTGAATTTATAAAAGAAGAAAATCCAAAAAAGGAAAAACCTAATTTTAAAGCAAAATTGAGTATATAAAGTTTTTAAACATGAAACAAATCATGAAAATCACCTTTAAAAGTTGAAAATTCATTATTTTTCTCTTGGTGAAATTTTCCAAAAAGTGACCAATGATTTAAAATTATTTTCCATTCCATCGTGGTCAAGGGTATTATGACATTCCTTTCTCATTTAAAAAGTACGTTTCCAAAAAAAAAATTAAATGGATTCTGTAGAAATACAGGATGTGAATTAGATACCCTCGAGCGTAGCAAAGGATTTTTTTCAATTCATAATTTAATTGACAAAAACATGCATTTAAAAATCAATCTTTTGTGCATCACCATCAACAAAAAATGAAAAAAAAAACAGGCAAGAGAGGAAACAATTTGGGTCGAGCGGAGCGAGATTGAAATTTTTTGAAAAATTTAAAATAAAATAAGCAAAGAAACACGTTTCTAGATGATTTATCCTAATTTTTGTTATTTACAAAATTTTAGCAAAAATGTTAGAATTCTCTGACTTTTCCAGGTTTTCCATAAAGAGGAAAGCCTGAATATCGCTTTGACGGAGTGTCCTAACCCGACTGACAAAATTTGAAAAAAAAAATTGAAAAAAACGTTAACGAATCGCTTACTAACGCTGGCGTCTTTTTGGGAAAAATCGCTGACGAAACGCTAACGTTTTCGCGACGAATTCGTCATATATTAGTTAGAAATTCGTTAGTTGTTTTGAAAAATTTATGTCTCGTTAGGGATTCGAACCCGAGACCCTCGGCATAATAGGCGACCTCTCAACCATTGAGCTACCAGTGCTATTTATAAATTTGCATTTGACAACGGTATTTTGGATTTTTTTAATTCTTTCTTGAGAATAGTTTACAATTTTGTTTACAATTCCTTGTCAATTGAAACAAATTCAAACTAACGAATTGCTAACTATAACACTGGCGAATTTGTCACGAAAACCTTAGCGTTTCGTGAACGATTTTTCCCAAATAAACGCCAGCTGTAGTTAACGATTCGTCAACTAAAAATCGTTTACTCGACAAGAAATCGAGAGTAAGCTACATTTTCGCTAGTCTCGCTAACGAATCGTCAGCAAATTTGTCAGTCGGGAAAAATCTAGCCTCTCATTCAAAAAAAACAGAAGGTAATAGTGCGATAAATGAACTTTTATAAATAAGAAGTAAGATGAATATTTTTCTTCGGTATTTTTCCCATTTTATTGAAATCTTGAGTAAGGATCTTCCTTTTTCTTTGTAGATGCCTCCCCTGTGTATTGAAATATCTTAGTGAGAAACACGTTTCAATGATAAGAACAACATGTCTGTTAATCTCATTACAATTGAGTTTTATTATACCTATTATTGTTGAATATAAACATTGAACGCTTCCTAATTCAATTAGGTATAATTATGAAAAAGTGTAAAACTAATTAAAAATTTCAAATCACAATTAATAGAGCTATGATATTCAAATGGAATAGAAATTCTGACTGAAAGTCCCGTTGATTATGCTCGTCCTAATTTCTAATTATGCAGTTATGCAGCCATTTTTGGCGTGGGTACGAAAGAAACGTAATTTCTGGTGCTTGTTTTGTTTTCTCCCTCTGGCATGGGTGATATAACATATCACCCATTGTAATAAAAACTTTTTTCCAAAAAAATACCTTTGTTTTTTTCGTTTATACACTTTTCATAAGCGGAGCAAAAAATTACTTGACAAAGGATCTAAATTTGAAAAAAAAACTGAGAGAAAATGTCAAAAAATGGACATCATATCTCTGGCGTGCAAAAATAGCTGAAAAATCCTGCTCCTTTCTGCTGGGAATTTCTGCTCTTTTCATGCATTATTTCTGCTCTTCTCTGCTCTTTTGTTCATTTCTGACCCCCCCCCCCCCCCGTTGAGTATGCAGCGCGCAACGGGGATCAAAAAGGGTCGTTCAACGCGCAACGGAGCTCCAAACAAGCAGACAGTGGGAATTTCTGCTTTTTTCTGCCCATTTTTCTGTTGTTTTTTTTTGCACGTCGCGTCGGTCGGGTCAGTTCAGTGACGTAGTCAGTTTTAAAATTAATTCACATAACGCCATGTAATTTTAAAACTTAATCCGTCACACAGTGAGCCACAAGAGACCCCTCAAAACTCGCATAATTATCTTTTTGAATTTTTCCTTGAGAAGTATTGAAAAATAACGTATCTCAGGTCTTTTACGTAGATAACGAATTTCACAAAAAATTGCGATGGGGGAAGGGAGGGAAGAAGGGGATTGAAAATTAAATGTGGATAAAACATTGTACAATATATCAAAATATAAGTTTTCAAAGTCGTAGATTACGAATTTCGCATTTTATTTGCCAAATTCGTAATCTACGACTTCGAAAGCCTGTATTTTGATATACTACACAATTTTTCACCCAAATCTTCACAATCTATGACCTCGAAAACCTACGGTAGGTTACTATTGAATACTTTCAAGAAAGTAAACAAATAATCATTAATCAGATTCATTGGGACAATTTACTGTAAAATTCGCGACAATTTTGTGCATTATTTGCTCATAACAGAAAGACTATATAAAGTGTAACAAAAAATCAAATTATAGGTAAATTTCTTAGTCCTCCCACAACATTTTATTATTATCATTTCACCACTTCCGATCCAAAACAATCATGACTACAGTCAAAATTTAGGGGATACGGGGAAGAAGATTGGAATATTCGCTCATTTTCGACTGTCAAAAATTAAACAAACTTTTAATCAGTTTGGAAAACTGGCCCACCGCCTTGAAAATCGCAAATAATTTTTCCCATCAAGTCATAAACGATATTGGTAAAAAAAAAAGAATGGAACCACAAAAAACATATTTTTTGGAAAAATTACAATCGACAAGTTACACGAAATTTTTTTTCAAAAAATTTATGATAAATCGAAAGTACATATTAAAAGATGAAGATTAAAAAAATAATATTGAAAATCGGTCCATTAGAACTCGCGTAATGATTTTTTGAAAGTTACGTTTTCTCGTACCGTTGAAAAACGGGGGCGGGCGTGGTCAAATTTGTTGCTGTGTCGTCAGGAATTGGAATTTTCGTTTTAAATATTGAAAATACTTGGCTGGTGGGTTATTGAAACCATTGATAACATGCGTCGTAATTATTACAATTATGCGCGAGTGCACGCCACACCGCGCCGCGAATTTAAAAAAGAAAATTCCAATTCCTGACGTCACAGCACCAGATTTAACCACGCCCCCGTTTTTCAACGCTACGAGAAAACGCAATTTTCAAAAAATCATTACGCGAGCTCCGATGGACCGATTTTCAATATAATTTTTTTAATCTTCATCTTTTAATGTCTTCTTTCGAATTATCATACTTTTTTTTGAAAAAAAAAATTCGTGCAACTTGTCCATTCCAGCAATAAAAGTCATTTTCAAAGATTATTTTAATATAATTATTATTAGTTTATTACCTACATTATGTAATTAGTCACCGTAAAAATATTGCCAAATTTTATGCAGAAAAAATTAGGGTTTCGATGTTTCAAACAAATGCTCAAAACAATTTTAAAACAATGATAAAAACCAGAAAAATGTTTAAAACGTTTTTATCTATTCCAAACAGTGTTTTTCAGCTACTTTTTTTTTCAGAGAAACATACCGTTTTTCTTCAAAATTAAAAAATTTGAAGTTGATTTGTTATTTTTTATTACCTATTTTTTTTAAATTTTTATGATCCACTGGTTCTTTGAAAAGTTTCTAAGTTGAACAGCAAACACTTACCTACAAATAGTAGCACTGCAGTTAAAAACACACCAAAAAAACATTCAACTTGTAAATCCTGTTGATTCTGTTAGTCATTTCAGCCATTAGCTTTCTAATCCGTAGGTATACACCAGATTTTTATAAAATCATAATCATACTTTTTTCTATGTTCAATTTTATCTGGTAGGTACATAATTATATTATTGTTTTAATATTTTTGATTCTGATATTTTTCTATTGAATAAACTTGAATCCAATTTCATTTCTACTCGTGAATCTCAAGTAAAAATCACAAAATCGTTGACTATGCATTTTAGTCATTTTGTGAGCATTTTCGCCACGTTGCCATTTCCTGTTCGTCCCCCCCCCCCAATTTTTCACATTCTAAAGATACTTCTTGGCTATATCTGGCTATATTTATACTTTTCATCTTTCTTTTCAGTGAAAAATATAAAAATGCTTCAAAAACAATTTTAGCATCTCAATTCACGAAAATTATACTTCCCTTTTTTTTCATAATTTCAAAGGTTGCTCTACATATTAGGGGAATTTCCCTTTTTTTGTAGGTATTATAAAAAAGTAAAATGATGAAAGATGAAATAATGGACGAACATATAGGTACGTAAAAAGAAGAAAATAAAAGCATTAAAACGTTTAAATTGCCACTATAAATACTATAATGAGTAATTATACGTAATAAGAATTTGAAGAAATGCAAGATTTTATGACGGTTTTTGTAAGATTTCTCTGAGACTACGGAATCAAATTTATTGAAATTGGGATATGTTATGCAGAAAAGCTTTCCAAATAGTCTGACAAAGGTTTTCTTTTTGATTTTCAAAAAAAAATCAAAATGAAATTATTTTCATAGGCGTGACTGCCTCGGCACACCCTACTTTTCCCAGATTTTTCAAATTTGTTTCCCTCCAGGAACTTTTTTTTGGTAGAATTTCCAAATGTGTCTTGGTAGCAATGTTCTTTTTTCAAGAAAATTTTCAATAGGTACTAAAAACTATTTTGAGAAAAAATTCAGAAAAGTACATTTAAATTGAACATGAAAAAATGTGAGAAAAGTTTAGGCTGAAAAAATTCTGGTGTAGTGAAAAAAATAAGGGATGAAAATAATTTCAAGAAAATAGGAGTGAATATTTGAAAAAAATTCAGGATGGAAAGAAATTTTTGAGAAAAAGTGGGATTCATCTCGTACATACCCCGGAAAAATGGGAATCTATTCGCCTATTCGTTCACATGGGTATTTCATCGGGAATAAACTCACCTACAGTCCAATTTCTTGAAAAAAATATATAATTTTTGAGGGGGGGGAAGGAGAAACCTTACAATTTTTGTGACACATATGAAAATTTCATAAAATTTCCCGATTTCTAAATTTTTTTTGAAAATTTTCCAAGGTTTGGGAGATTCCTCAATATTTGAAAAATCGTTCATGCTATGGAAAAAAGTTGCTCTACTTTTGGAAAATTATGCGAAGTATTGAATAATTTCCCAGTTTTTGCAAAGTTATCGTAAGTTATGGAAAAATCATTCAAAATCGAGTATAAAATTTCTGAGAATTTAAATAACGTTGCATGCACTAATTTGCATTCTTCTAATGGGACATTTTTTGTCATGTTGAGAAAAAAGTCCTCAAGTTACTTTTTTCGATGAAAAGTCACTTGCTTAATTTTCATTTCAAAAATTCGCCAAAATTTGTAAGATGAATTTCAGCATTCGAAATTTTGCATATATGAGAAATGAATTTCAGCATCTGAAATTTTTCATATGGGGTTCCTTTATGATATATGTACTTAGTACTTACCTATTTTCGATTTATTTTTGTTTGGGCTCAAAATTTTACTCCAGAGTTGGAATATCTAAAATTTCTGGAGCTGAAGTTCATTTCTTGAATTTTGAATAATTTTTGAAATTTCAAAATTACCTCATCGCCTTGCAGAAGATAGAAATTTGATCTAAAAATGTGGTAGGCATATATAATATGCCCTATTTTTGGTCTCTCGTATCGATTGGGAGCGGTTTCAAGACGTTTTGAAGCCGCCAGAAAATTTTAGAATTTTCCAGCACAGGATAAAAGCTCATAAAAATGATCCATGAACTTTAGCACTTTCACACATTTTGAAGTACCTAGGTACCTACCTAATCAAATTTGAAATTTTGTTTTTGCGACACGAAGAAAACTGCCGATTTCTTGATAAAATTTTTTGGACATATAGATACCGTATTGTTTTTGATTTTATTGGAGGGCCCAAAATTTTGGCACACCCTACTCAGAAGGTCCAGTTACGCCTATGAATATTTTTCAAAAAATTTAAAAAAAAATGACAGAAATGTCTCTCTTTCAGCTTGTCAAGAATATATTTTTACAAAACATATCCAAATTTCAACTAATTTCATTCTATAATTTCAAAGAATTCTGACAAAACCCGTCATCAAATCTCGCATTTTTTCAAATTTTTAGTAGGTATAATAATGAAAGTGGCAATTGAAACTTTTCAATAGGTGTTTTTTTATTTTCTTTTTTTTACGTACTAAAATCAAATTACTGTCCATTGTTTCATCATTTTACTCCTTTATAATCCAAAAAAAAAACGCAAAAATTCGTGATGCGCTTAGTAAGTTGTAGGTAGGCAAAAATTAATTCCTGTAATGTGGGAAAACGATTTTTGAATTTTTTTTTCAATATTTTCAGTTGCAAGGCCGTTCCTTAGAAAATTATATTTGCTTCCACCCAATAGCTACCTTGTCGATAAACTTTGATAAACCCCTCCCCGATAGGTTCAGGGGTATATTACGTAAATCCCTCTAGCCCTATTGTCTGTATCACTGTACCCCTAGTTTAAAATTTTGAACAAATTGAGAAATTTTACAGTGGTGTATTTCTTAATGAACGAAATTCACATCTCGTTCAAATTAAACCTCGGCAATTTCAATTTCCGCTCGACTAATTCGAACATATAATACGATTTACTCAAACTGCTCTCTCATAAGCCATTCCACTAACGTGAAATTTAATTTCCCATGTTCACAGATACCATTTCAATGCTCAGCCAACACCATCGCGTCTAAACGTCGTATTACGGCGCACCCATCATCGACCATGGCGGCCGAATGCGAAGCCATACTGCTGGGTCGCGAACCCATCCACGGCAGCGCCAACGCCACAGCCCTGGCAACGCTGGTGAAAACCCTCCTGCGTAAATCGGAACCTCGACGCAAATACATCCTGCGCTGCACTCGAGATTCCGGTTTCCAAATGAGCCCTTATCGTCGGCTCGAAGACGAAGGATTCGAATCCGACGAAGACCTCACCTCCCTGGGCTCTTACGAAGACACCTCCAGCATGTACGTGTCAGACCACGCGCTACGGGTGAAACACCTCCGAAACCATCTTCTACAACAGCACGCTTCGGCGGCGAATGGAAAATCTAGTCAAAATGGTACGGACGCGGCGACCAGCGGCTCCGTCTCATCGGTCGGTACGGACAGCGCGAATTCGAGCGGCGCTAGCGATAACGACGATACCGATAATTCGTTCAGCGGCAGCACCGGCAGCGGTAAGAAGGCATGCGGGGACGTCGATTCGGAATGCTTCGCTTTCCACGAGGTCGCCTTTTGCCATACGGATCCGTCGTTACCTAAGGTTATCGTCTGGGTGGTGAAGACCCGGCGACAATCTAAGACCTCGAACGAGTACAGTTACGGTCTTGACGCGATCGTATTCTTGTGCCAGAACGAGCAAAAGTTTCGTACGCTGTATAAAAATTTCCAAGAACTGAGCCGACGTCAGAAACTCGATAAACCAGTGACCAGGTACAGGAGTAGCAAAGACATGCTGGGCACCAAATCCTCCACCATCGATCACCAGCATCGAATACCAACCTCGACAATATCAAAATTGGTCGCAGACGTGGCTCCGGCGATCACCCAGAAGGATACCAAACCACCTACCGGGAGCAATAGCCACGCAGCGATGTATAACTTAGTCCAGCGAGTGGATACGGACGGCGTTACCCATATCGAAGTCACCAGACCAGCGACGTTTGATCGGCCGACTCAAAAGATCTACGAGTCGACCACATCGACGTCCTCGTCGGCATCGTCAATCGAGCCCAGCAGCATAATCAGCATCAATACGCCGGACTCGGGCGATGTAAAATCCACCACCGTTAGAAAATCCACCTCGTCGGAGAATCTGATCGAGGGCGTAATACGAACCGACGTCGATACCAAAACGTCGGCTCCGGAGCGGCCGGAACGTAAAAAGCAGCATAAAAGTGGCAAAGATAAGGCTCCTCAGCCACCGCACGAGAACAACAAAACGAAAGAGAAAGTGGTACGAGGGCAATTCGTACGCGTATCCGTCGATCAAAAGAGCCAATCTAGTCCGATAGCGTCATCCCGAGGGATCTGGATGTTCGGCAGCAGCGAAGCGAAACCCTGCGGTACCACATTATCTTACCCTTCTAGATTGGTATGGACTTCGGGGCCGGATACCGTCGATACGGCACGTAAAAGTCGCCGGAACGCCGGTCCAGTCACAGATACCGCTCGAAACGGCGCTAATTCGCATCGCCGAAGTAAAAGTAGCACCGGAGGGGTCCTCTACAGACGATCAGAGAGCCCAAAACGATACCCGATGTCGCACCGATACATCGATACCATCCATATAAATAACTCATTGCCGAATCGATTCTTCGGCAAACTGAAAGAATTAGCCGGATCAAATCACAACTCCGGTAACAAGTTCAGAAGACGTAATAGCATAGGCGACCTCACCAATCCGACTTTTTATCAAATAGATACCAAAAAAATCGACTCAGCTGGTTCGCTAGCCAAAAGCACACCCAATTTAAAATCTGTGATTAAAAATAAAAATTCTAAATTCTACAAAGACGGATACGATAACTTGGAGCCGAAGAAAGTCACTTTCAGCGCATACGCCACCGTACAAGTGGTCGATTGAGACGTCATCGGCTGCATAGCCCGGCGAAAAAAATTATATATCGCAACCCGGTGTCAAAGGTCTTCGGAATTTACTTCTTTAAAATCTGTGTTAACCAGTTGGCGAAAAATAATATTTTTTTAGGACATGCCCGCTGGCCAAGTGGAATCAGGTTCTCTTCGACGACTCGTCGAGTTTTTCCGCAAACCATTACAGGTTCTTTCTACTTTGGCAGTTGGACGTCGTCGTCGGTGTACCTCAAGGCGTTCGAATTATTATCTCGGTTTCGTATATAGTATTCGGTTTGTCACCGATGACAATTACATATGTACGTACCATCGTACGAGTGTTTACGAATCTCGACGCCCTCGATACTGGGTTTAATTAGTTTCATTTTTTTTACCGGCGAAATGACGTAATTCTACGTGAGATCGAATTAAACTTCTATTAAAATACCAATAACCGATATTTTGAGTTCGATTCCGCATCAGAGGGCGGTGGATTTCGATTGTGAGCTGTATAAATTGTCGAAATTAGAACTGCCTCGAGCATAGATATGAACCAATGGATCAAAATAGACTCGATAATCAAGCTTCAATAATCGTCGTTATTATTCATTTTGTTTCGAAATTCTCCAAAATAAGAATTTTCTCCTCCTATGTAACGTATTTGATTACATAGGACGATGATTGAGCATATGTATCCCTCTTTTCTCGGTCCTAATCATTCCAAAAAAAGTGAGAATGAGTCTAACGAGGACCTTCACATACTGTCCGACGCGATCCACCTGGAGGATTGCCTATGTATAGATTTTCAAGGAGCAACGCAAAAACTATGCTTGAAATAACTGAAACCGGGTTGGATTGGAAGATACAGTTTTGCACACATTTAAAAATTAATAAAAATTCAAAATTCAAAATTTTTGAATTCAAAAATAATTGAGAACTAATGCATATGGAAAGGGGTGGTGTGGAGAGTAAAAATTGTGGTATGCATGTTTTGCCTAATTTAACATTTGAAGGGACAACCGACTTTCAAAAATGATTGTTTTGAAAATTAATTTTTGTTCAACCTTTTCAATTCTGCCCCCTCAAATGTCGAGTTGGGCAAAACATGCGTACCACAACTTTTACTCTCCACAGCACCCCTAAATTTTGAATTTTATCAATTTTTAAATGTTGGCAAAACTGTATCTTCCAAAAACAATCACGCTTCAGATATTTCAAGCACAGTTTGTAGGTCGCCCCTTGAAACCCTATTCATAATAGCCGATCGGCGTCGAACAATTGGCGAGGGTGCTTCGGAAGTAGTATTTCCCAGAGTTTCCTACATTTCAACAATAAATTTAAATTTTAGCCTCGAAAAATCACTCATTAGTCAATTCAGTATTGCCTTATTTCTCATCAACAAAAAACTGAATAAGATGGAATAGGTATTTTTTTATGATGGAAAAAATCGAACAAAGAGGGGTGGGAGGATAAAAATATTGTCAAATAGCAGAGAAATGTGGAAAAACTTCAAGGTTTCTTGAATCGTCATTGAAATTCCAGAAAAAAATTTCAAATACCAATTTGAAAACTTCATGGTTGAAAAAAATTAGAAAATCTATTTCTTTCTGTTAATCTGTCAAAAAAATTGGCTAAGTGATTTGAAATTTCCTCCCCTTTTCCTCTTCTCTCTTCTTTCAAAAAAAATCAACAAGTGCACAATTCATTATTTTTAAATACTCGAAATAGCCACACACACAAATTTCAAAATTTCACCTTCTTCACTAATCATTTAGATATGTATACCAGTTTGAAAAACAATATTTTTTTGTATTTTATTCATATAGTACAAAGTCATCATCGCCAAATTTTATTTGTTAAAAATTTGTATCATTCATAGAAAAGAAGATGAAATGGGCAAAACAATTTAAAAGAGGGGAAACGAAAACCTTTACAAACTTTTATCCAAGCAAATGCTAAAGAAAAAAATGTTTACTATTGCAAATTTTGTTTAAATTTACTGAAAATATGTTCATATTCACGAAGCGTAACTCCAAAATTTCCTCTTTCAAACTCACCTACTCATCAAGTACGCACACTATTCATTTAATTTTTTCATGGAAGCAGAGAGGAGCCTAACTTGGCATTATTTAAAGGGAAAATTGAGAAAACCATTCGTACAGAAATTTTTCTCGCTCAAAATGCAATCTTTTTTCAATTCAGTAGAAGCACGTCATCATTCAACTTTTTTTTCAAAATTTCGACCCAAACATGATTTTTGAACTAACTTCCTTCTTTCCCCTTTGATCCCACGTTCTCCACAGATTTGATCATGCTGTAAATGAAAAAAAAGTTGATAGGTATAAGGGTAAGTTTTTTTTTAGCAAAATAAAATTTTTCTTGGCTCAAAACGCAAAATTATTCAAATTTTTTATTAAAAAAAGGGTCATTAATTCACTCACAACTTGCAAATTTTGGACTCGAAGAAGGGGTTTTCAACTAAAATTACCATTTTTCTGCTTGAGGAAAAACTACTTCTCTTCCACTTTTGTTCTGCTCTACTTTCGACACAATTTCTCAAAGCGAGAATTACGGTTCACACAAAATTTTTCGACTGGAAAAAATGAAGAAATTCGATTTCAAATTTTTTTCTCAGAAAAATGGAAATACATATAAAGTTTTCCCCTTTAGAAAAATACAAAATTTTCCAATTTTTCAAAAAAAAAGTCATTACTCAATTAGTTTGAAAATTTTCGACCCCGAAGATGACTTTTCCAACTGAAAATTCGAATTTTCCACCAGAAGAGAATCTTATATTTTATCACTTTGGCCTGGCTCCATTTTGAGGATTCATTATTCTCCAGTAAAAATTCTACAGCTCACAGGAAATTTCTTCAATTAAAAAATTTGAAAAAAATACAAAACTAACTCAAAATCTTTCTAAAGCAAAATAAAAATCAATCTCAATCTACCACCTGATTTTTCACCTTTACTTTCCATAATCCCATTCTCAATCTGTAACTCAGTTCATTTAGGAAAAAGGGTAAATTTCAACACTCCAATTCGCCCCTTTACATCCTCATACGACTCTTCGCCGCCCAAACACCCAACACAGGCCGAACCTTGAAAACATCCGTGAAAATCGACGAAACCGTCTCAAAAATTACGCGATAGCTTACTTATTTATTTATATACTGCGTTGTTATCATTTTTATACGTATGTACAACCTCGTCTCAAGTTTTATTTACCATAATTCATCATTTTTCTTTTCCTTTAAAATTAATATACTTTTTTTATTTAAAAATAAATCAACAATACACACACGATTATAAATCACATACTCGTTATATGTTTTCGTTTTATAATTTATATCTACGTATACGACTTAATAATTTTTTCTCTTGTTTTATTACTATACGTATGCGATTGTGTGTAAGAAATTATAAGAAGAAAAAATCATTATATTTTAGAGAAATTTTACTCGATGTGCCTTTTATATTATAAAATTTCTTAGTAATGTTCGATGTTATGAAATATATTTGTTTTACTTTTTCTTTTTAATTGTTGAGTTTCGTCATTTTAACCAATACTACAAGTATATGATTGAAGCACCCAGTAAAATAGCTATTTCGAAGACGTACCAATTAGTCTTATGCTATAATAAGGGTAAAAAAATACTTGTGCAATGAATTACTTACAGATATTGCGATTGCGATCTTCGTCGAAGTTGAACAGCATCGTTTCAGCGAATAATTCACTGACAATGATGGTTTTCGACCGCAAAATGTACATCTATAAAACCGGATGATTTGCTATTAAAACATCTACTCATATATTACGTTTCGAGTAAAAATTCGAGGATGTGTACACAATGGACACTCATGAAAATTCAGTAGTCTTTCGAGAAATTGGTCATTTGTATCTAGACCTACCTACGAGTCAATTACATTGAATGTAACGAGAGTAGACTGGAGATGTGTTACGAACAAAAAGCACTCGCTGTGTTGATCTAATTCGTTGTATAATTTTTGGAACGTACGTTCACCAAGGTGAATCGGGAATTTTCTTATGAAGTATCTCTTCTGAGAAAAAAATCGCTCATACAAAATTTCAGCTTTCCCTGACTTCTGGGAGCGGAGCAATGGACCTCCAAAGTGGAGCAATTTTAAAAAAAACAACGTAGATTTTGAAGCTTTCATATCCAATGCTCTCTCCTCTATTCCAAACAATTTTGGTATTTTTTTCGTGAAAATTAATTTTACGAGTAATGTAATAGAGGAAAAATTTTGCTACCAAAAGTGATCGATATGTTTCAATTTCTGCTCAAATTAAAGGCGAACAAAAATTCAAAGAGTGATAATTTAGCTATGAGAAATTGGACATTTATGAGGTTTCCCTTTCACGTAAAACTACCAAAATCGTTTCGAAATGTTAAAAAACATTGAAATGTAACTATACTGAGGGGTCCGAAAAATATTTATTTTAAAAACCAATCTTTATACAGGAAGATGTAGACTCTCGGATACGTTTATTTTTTAGATCCAAACTAGTTAAGGGAGGAAGGAAAAATGAAAAGACTAAAAACAACTTTTTTTCTCCAAAGATGACAACTTTGAGGACCCATAACTCCGTTTTCAGAAATCAAAGAGGACTAAAATTTTGTATGGAAAAATTTCAACTTAGAATGCATTAAAAATTCCAAAATGGAGGATCAGTATCGATCATTTCGGAAATTACCGTTCACTCCTCTTCCGAGTCATTGAAAACATTATAATATGCAGTACTCTCTCAATGATAAATCAGTCAAAATTATCGAAAATTACTAAGAAATAGTCAGAATTGCAGCGCTGGAGAAAATCAGTGAAAATTTTCTGCTGAAAACATATCAGTGAGAAAAATTACTGGAAAATCAGTGAATATTCACTAAAAAACCAGTGAAATTTTTTAAAACTTGCAAGAAAAATAACATAGATAACCACTTCTTGTGTGATGAAAAAGGTTCTTGCGTGATGAAAAAGGTAAGTTCTTTTTTTCACTTCACCCCGCTACGCATATTGCACATTCGGAATATTAATGCTACATAGCAAAACAAAATACTCTCCATTATAAATCAGTGAAAATCATCGAAAATCACTGAAAAACAGCCAGAATTGCA
The DNA here is from genome assembly GCA_033439095.1 of Pseudococcus viburni. Classification (NCBI taxonomy): domain Eukaryota; kingdom Metazoa; phylum Arthropoda; class Insecta; order Hemiptera; family Pseudococcidae; genus Pseudococcus; species Pseudococcus viburni. The sequence goes on along the minus strand of JAVBJF010000715.1, from coordinate 55,910 downwards.
GCACAGTAATGAATCAGTGAAAAAAATTCCACTGAAAGCAAACAGTGAGAAAAATTGGTAGAAAATCAGTGAAAATTCACTAAAAAGGCAGTAAAATCTCTGAAATTTGCTGAAAAATCAGCAAAAATCCACTGAAAATCAAAGAATTTCGCTAATTTTTCTTATGCTGCAATTCTGACTATTTATCAGCGACTTTCACTGATTCAAAATGAGACAGTATGATGTTATTCATGCCGAGTTTTCCACTAACGTAAGAACATTTCGTACTAACATTGGAAGCGACTTTTAAATCCTCTTTATACTATACCACCTCATGTATTTTTTTCCATCAACCAAGACTTCATAAATATAATTTTTAATCGACGGGAACGTCCGCCTTTTCCATTGGCGGTAGCAGATCGTCAGTACTTACTACTCAGTGGGATGCAAAATTGTTGATTTAAAAACCTTCCCAACTCTCTCATTCCGAATCAGTGAAAAATCACTGATCAACAGTCAGAATTGCAGCACAGGAAAAATCAGTGAAATTCGCCGAATATTCAAAGAATTTCACAGATTTTTGAGCGAATTTCATAAATATCACTGAGTTTTTAGTAAATTTTCACTGATTTTCCAGTGGTTTTCTAACACTGACTTGCTTTCAGTGAAAAAATGTTCACTGATTTATTATTGTGCTGCAATTCTGACTGTTTTTCAGTGATTTTTGATAAATGTCACTGATTCAGAAATGAGAGAGTAGGGGTGAAGGCTAATAATTTCATTATGTTATTAATTAATATTGATGAATTATTAAATTTCGCGACTTTTCCATTATAAAACAACCACTTCGGCACTACTTATTCAGGGAAAACATAATTTTCACCGAAGTCCCAGTAAAATTTGGCAAGTTTTTAAAGAACAATCTCTCATTTTTCTGTCATACGAGTACACAAACTTATCGAGCCCGAGCAAAAACAGTCCAAAGCTAAAATACCATCACTTTGCCTAACGAAAAAATTATTCGCGACTTCTGATGATTTTTGGACAATTTTTCCAACCTGTGTGAAAAATTGGCGAATTGGTAAACACCTCGGGAATGACAAGTGTTTCTATGAACAATGGGTACACCACTGGCACCAACAGTGGCCTCCACATTCGATGGGATCGCTTAAACTGCTTCTTATTTGCTCATCATTTTCAGTTGGACGGTCATGAAATTGGACCAATTTATCGAATTTGGGCTCATTTTGTTGATAATGGGCTTCGAAAAGACTTTAAATGTACCAGGAATCATGTAACACCGCAAGCAGAAAAATATATGTACAAAAGGTCCGAATAAGTGGCAAAAGGTTTCTAGAATCCTGAGATTTCTTTCATAATCTCTATCGATTCAAGAGGTCGATTCACATTAATAACTGGGACTAATTTGCAAAATCAGAGACTCTCGACTCTTCGTGATCATTCATTACTTTTATTTTCCATTAAGACATAATTTCAAGCATATATGTATATTTTTTCAAATAATTTTTCAAGAAATTCAAGAGATATTTCCAAAATGATCGACGAGCTAAAATTTTCCAATCGTGCAAAAATACATCTTCGAGACTAGATCAAATATGCCTAATCATTCCTCTTCGCCCTCTCCATAATGTACCAAAAACACCTACCGAAAAGCAATTATCACGTCGTATATTTCCGATTAATTCGAAATTAATTTAAACTCGTCGCCAAAACGACTAAAACGAGACTCGGCATAATAATTAAGGCTTGAGCTGCGGTTTTCCAACGTACCCAGCTCGTAATTCGTCATCCAGTCATCATACATCTTTTTCTCGTCAGCCAACTCGACGACATTATATCGTAATTTTAATGACCACACACGATCACGTGACCAAGACGACCTTGAAAATCACCATCACACTAATTTTCACACCTCACCCCATCCTCACAATACAAGTTACCGAAGTATGCGAAATTTTCTAGGGTTTTTAAGCGAAAAAAACTACTCCCGACTTCCGCCGTTAAATAAAAATTACTCGATCGTAACTCGTACGTAGATAAGTACTATTGTACTCTCGCACGTCGAGTTGTACATAGTAGGTATTTCTCATAAATCAATTTTATGAAAAGTGAAATTACCGGCCGCACGCGGCGGTTAATTATTTATGGAAATTCGCCTTCTTTTTTTCGTCGTAATAAATTTCAGATTGCCTTGAAAATTTTCAACCGATCATTTCCAAATGAATGACAAGCTGCAACAATGTGCAGAGAAAAACAATACGATGGTAATTTTTTTGTTTCCAGAGGATTTTTCTTTGTTAATGTGGGAAGTAAAAATTCGCAGAAATTGTATCAAAGAGGTACTTGATGGCTGTAATTACAATGTAGCAGCAAAAGTTGAAATTTTCATACGAAATTACTCATTTACGACGAACTTGATCTACTCAAATTATGGCATTATGCATTTCAGATTCACTTTTCTTATTTTTTCGTATTCTGCGTCATTTAACAGTTGTTTATTGTTGAGAACAAGTAATGAATCACAAAATAATTGGCAACTGGTTCCATCACAAATCCGAAAAATTAGATCAACTGGCAATCGACCTCAACCTACAGCAATAGAAAACTAAAATTGAAAACGATAATGCCTACAGATGATACGAGTACATGACCAAATCTCCCTAATAATCTCATTTGAAAAATAAATTTTGCAATCTCTTTCAATTAAAAATCAGTGAAAATTATCGAAAATCACTGAGAAACAGTCAGAATAGCAGTAGCACAGGAGAAAATCAGTGAACATTTTTTTACTGAAAACAAATCAGTGAGAAAAATCAAGTAAAAATTCACTGAAGTCAGTAAAATTTATGAAATTTGCTGAAAAATCAGCGAAAATTTACTAAAAATCTGTGAATTTCGCTGATTTTTCCTGTGCTGCAATTCTGACTATTTATCAATGACTTTTCACTGACACAGAATGAAAGAGTACCTATGTACCATCGAAATTGAATACTTTTCGTAAACACTCGAAAATCGCACACTTGCAGATGGGTACGAGGGGCATCTTATAAGTAAGGTTCCCTATTTTTTTCCATGGAAAAAATGAAAAAATCGAAAAACTGTTATATACAGGGTGATCCAGTTAAGGTGTGAAATATTAAAACCATGTATTCTACACATCATTTGGAGTAAAAAATGTTATATACATGATTGGTCCATAAACACTTCATTACTGAGTTATTCGCATTTAAAGGGGGCTTAGATTTCACCCAAAATTGGCTATTTTCCCTCTTGCAGTGAAAATTTTTAGGGAGTAGATGACGGAAAAAGTGAAAGGAGGTCCATAGATAGGTATACCAATTTTTTTTTTTTGGTTCATAAGTGTTTTAAAGCAAAAAAAAATGTGTTTTTGTACCAGAAAAATAGTCAAACATGAACAAAAAACCTTTTTTTAGTTTTCATTTTTAAGGGTAGTACTACTTATTCAACACCGATTAACAAAAATTCCTGTTTTTTTTTTATTCATTGGATGCTGAATTATCAATTTGTCAAATTTCGACCATCTCACAAAATTACAGTGAAAATTGAATTTAATTTCTCATAATTTCTCATTATTATAAAAAAAATTTCGCCTAAATTTTTTTTCTGAAAAATCGAAAAAAAAGGAGGGTATCTTGGCATAGTTTATTATGTGGCAACGCAGTAAGCAACTTCCGCGAAAGTAACCCCGACGCTAGTTTCGTTAAACGCAACATTATACGGCGTCGCGATGCGCAACGTTGCCGAATTTCCATTCCTTTAATCGGCAATACCTCAGAAAGAAGGCGTTTTGGGCCCATGTTGAATATGAATTTTTTGTTCGTATTGATGAGTAGAATACGAGGTTTCAATATTCCACACCTTAACTGGATCACCCTGTATACATTCGATATTATTTGAGTTTTTCTATTTTTCGACATATTCACATCCAAAATTCAAGCACCGATTTTATCACGACACAAGTTTTTTAATGCTGGTAGCGTAAAACTCCGGAGATTTCCCATATGATTACGCTCATAATTATCTGTGAGTGAAACGACTCCAGAAAAATTCAGTGTTACGAGAAACTTAAAAATAACAAGTCCCAAAATTTTTACGAAATTTCCTCCATTACAGGCTGAGAAAAAAAAGTATGGAACCTTAATTATGAGATGTCCCCCTCGTACATCAAAATTAAAATATTTAGAGATTTCTACCTACAAAGCATACAACACATCAATACATATCGCTTACGTAGGTAGTAGGTACCTACGATAATTAGTATCATACAAAACTTTGACAGTTCAATTTTTATTTACTTCTGCACACGTTTTTCGTTCGAAAACATAGGTAACGTTATTTGAAGACAAATATAAACCAAAACGCAGTAAATAATACCTATACATCTCAGTGCACATCTCCTACTAGAAACAACTGTCAAATACTTTATGACTCGTTTCAAAGTCATAAGTTCAATACGTAGTATAACTCGTACGTCAGAAGTGTTCAGTTCACAAAAAAAACATAGGTTTATCAAAAATTCGCGAAAAATATGTTTAAATTATTGTTTTTTGCCATTTTACTGGTGAACTTGGACCTGGTTTATGGCCCATTATTTACGATAAATCCAGGTAAATTAAGTAAACTCCAAGAATCATTGAATTTTCCTTATCACAAATGTTCACAACGACGACTAATAAAGCAACAACAATCGACAACCATTCTAGGAAAATTACCAATTTTGAATAAAATCAATTTGAAGAGTGCACCAAGGTTAACGAGACTATTCGGCGATAAAAAATCATCGCCTAGTGAAACAATATCAGTAAACTCGCCACTATCGCAGGTTATGATGCCAAAAAAAGGTAAATAAATCGATTTCGTTTCGTTGCATTATTTTCCGAATTTTAAACCATATTTTTCTACTTTCGGGGGAAAATATTTACAATTTTTGCACAGAACTTACACAAGATCTCTCTATATCCCTGAGTTACCGAGCATTGCCAATCGAAATATCAAAAGAAGGCGAGTGTTTCCTGCCGGAAGAAATAGACGACTATCTAAAATCTACCGAAACCGTTTCTCCGAAAGATTCCTTCAGAATTGAATTTTTTTGTCCCACCAATAATCCTGACGAAAACAGCTGCATGTTGCCAACGAACTATCGTCAATGTGCTACGGAACCGAGACCAGTAATAAAACGAATCGTGAAACCCTGCGACTACGGCGATAAAGCTTCACAACAACCTGAAAATTCTGCTGACGCATCCCAAAACGTAGACGAAGAACACAAGCAGTGCCCGGCCCTTTGTGGCCCTGTTGGTGAGGGCGAAATGTATATTTTTGTATATCAAGTTAGTACTCGTATTTTGATTTTTTGGTATTCAATTCGTGATTGAATCGTAAATTTTTCAAACTGAAAATAATTTTTTGATTTTGATCACATGTCCACTTTTTTTTGTTTGGAATAGCTCTGTTTTAAAGCAAATTCCGAGAGCGATACTCCAGAAGTAAGATTCATAATAATCGATAACGAAAGTACATATACTACTTTTGAGTCATTCCAATATCAACACTTGAAGTGTGTGAATGGATCAATTTCAATTGGTTTCAAAAATATGACTAAATTATATTGGATAAAAATTTGCCCTGAGATTTCACAATTGCTGGTGCTGAGGTGCCTCAAAATTCAAAACAGAAATCGAAAAAAACGCCACGATTTTCTTCCTTTTCCTTCAAAAGCGTATCCAGAAATTATGTAAGATAGGAACTGAATTTGAGAAAAAAATGGAGGAGGAGGGTTAAAATTCATTGAAAAATTGGAGTAAGTACTTAATTTGTTATTTCAGTAGCGAAGTCAGGATATTTTCAATAGGCGGATGTGAATCTGAATCAGTCAATGCTGTTGAAATTCTGCCATTTTGAATGAATGAAAAATGAATTTCGCTTAAAATCAGTGATTTTTCACTGATCTTTGAGTCAAAAATTAGCTACTGATTTCTTTTGACAAACTGAGAATTTTTGTTGGGGCGAATTTTTTTTTGAAAAATCATACTTCAAAAACAAAAAAAAAGGAAATTCTTACTTTTTGAATCAATAAAATTTCACCGCCAAAGTGAAAAACTACTGATTTAATTAGTGAATTCGCATTTCTGAAACAGGAATTTTTTCAACTACTGAAATGAATCAGGAAACATTTTAATTTACTGATTGAATATAATTATGGGACCTGAGAAAAATTACTGATTCAGAATTGAAAATTTACTAATTGAATCAGTAGTTTTTCATTCATTTCTGCAATGACTCAATTTTGACTATTTCATCAGTGAATTTTCACCGATTCAATTCAAGATAGTTCTTTTCGACATTTTCATGATGAAAAATCTCATTGGTGAGCTTAAAGGGCGTGCTTGAACCCCCTCAGTCCCCACTCCAGGGAAAACCTGTGATTTATTTCTGCCTTTTACAAACACATCTATTAAGCTGCTATTCAATATAATTTTTCGACGAAAAATGGAAAATGATATGATTTAGATTTTTTGGCAAGGATTTAAAAACTTCGATTGAATATTGAATTGATATGGAATGACGCAATCATAATTCACAGGTTATTCATTGAGTACACAAATGAACACCCAACATCGTCACCAATGTTCATTTACGAATCTCTAACACAATTAACAACTGATCACAGAATAACAAACTCATAGTCGAAGATTACGAAATATACAGTTTTTGCTACAATCATAAAAAAAGAGAGACCATTTACACGCATCATGAGATGAAATTGTCAAAAAAATTGAAACGAGAACAAATGAATTTCGAAATGAGTAACAAAGATTACGGATACTTCGAAGGGGTTTTCAAAATAGCTGAAAATGTGTATAAAAATGTAGGCATGTTTCGTATTTCCATTTCCACCGTCTTATAATAAATTAATATCGTCATTAATGATAACAATTTTTAGTCAGAAAACGTTTACCAAGCTCAAAAACTCGTGCCACCCGAAGACTTTTCCTTAGCCTTGAGGAAAATACCAACTTTCCATTACGTCAACGTCAGACCACAACATCAAGATCTCATAAAATTATGGAACGTGATAGGAGAACTCATCCGTAATGGTTCATTTGCTCGAGTAAGTACATCCAGGGTGTCTATCGATTTTTCAAAATCAAATTTCGCGACTTTTTCGCGACCTATTTCTAAGGTACATATCTAGTATCTACCTCTCAATTTGACACCCCCCCCCCCCCATCTACGAGATCAAATTTATTGCAGAAAAAATTTCATGGAAGGAAATACGTCTTTAATTTTAAAAAAAGACAATTTTCCACAAAAATGTCTAAAAGTGAGTTATATGTTAAAGATGATGAATAGTTACTGCCCGAGCAAAGCGAGGGAAAAATTTTATATGAAAAATGTTGGAACGGATAAAATTCTTAGATGTTTAGTGAGCATTTACCTAAAAAGTATTTTCAACACAAAATGGAAAGCTGGTGTAACACGGGATAGATACAGATTTCGCGGATTTTGACCTTAAAATAGAGAAATAAATTCATGGGAAGTCAGAAACATTAGGAGATTACTAATATAATGACGTGATTATTAGGCCCGAGCGAAGAGAGGGCGAAATATTTTTTGAAGAATTTATTTAAAAAAACAGCAAAAAAAAGACATATTTGCAAATTATTTCTCTTTCTGGATTTTTAAAACATTCCTTAGAAAATTCCAAAATTCTCCAATTTTTTTTAGATTTTCCTGAGAATGGACACAATATTTTCTTTGAAATTCCCAATCGTGATCGCTACTTAGTCTCCCACAAGAACATATTTTTCCGCTCCGAAACATTCAATTGTTTGAAATAGAAGGGAAGAAAGTTTATAATTTAAGAATGGGGTTTAAAATGTATGAGCCCGGGCGAAGCGAGGGCAAAAATTTTTAGAAAAAATGTTCAAAAAGGTGAAATTTCTTTACTTTTTCTATTTTGTAAAAGACGAAAAAAATTGAAGTGATTTCGGAAAAATTCGCGACTTTTGATGAATTTTGGGTCAATTTCGCGACTTTTCCACGACTTTAGCGACGTAAATCAAAATTCGCGACTTTTTTGCGACTTTCGCGACCGGTAGACACCCTGGATATTCAATTTTTTCAAGGAAAAAAATCATGTTTTCATTTTCTAACCGATTTTTTCAGTTTTTTAAATTTTTGGTCGTGGAAAGTTACAAAAAGTGACCAAAAGTCACTAAACGTGACCTTTTTGATGAAAAAGATGACCAAAGAAATATGCCTGATACTAACGTAAATTCCAGAATAAGAGGAACTTCAAGTGAAAAACTATCACACAATTCCTGACGAAAAAAGCTCACATCTCGTGCACATTGAAACTTAAACAAGATTTCAACTGCAAAATATTCTCACATCATTTACACTTTAAACTCATCTCACCTTGAAAAAATCTCACATCTTTTTCACTTCATATTTCAAACAAGATCTCAACTGTCAAAATTCTCTCTACATTGATACTTTGATTTCTTAAACAAGCTATCAAGTGAAATAATTTCACATACTTTTCACACCTTTTTTCACAAAGAAATATTTTCACATCAAATAAAACTATTTTTCTAGTATTTAGTTATCCTCATATATTTTTCGCATCTCTTGAAACCTTCATTTGAAATGCAAAATGAATTGCATGATTTCAAAAAAAAAAATTGGTAAAACCGCCTGTTCTATTACACATCTTGGGAACCTCCCATTCATCTACCTATGAAGCTATCAGAATGGAAGGTTCCCAATTCATATACTTACACTGGTAAAGTAGTCAAAGCGCGCACGCCGTACGGTTACATTCTCGCCTATAGTGCTGGTTTCCCAGATCACACTATTACGAGGGCAGCAGCTCCGTAGGACTATCAACTACTACACATGTGTTTTGTGACGTGATATAGAACGGGCGACTTTACCAATTTTTTTTGAAATTATGCAATTCATTTTGCATTTTAAATGAAGGTTTCAAGAGATGCGAAAAAGATGTGAGGATAACTAAATACAAGAAAAATGGTTAGGTGTGAAAACGATGTGAAAATATTTCTTATGTGAAATCATTTCCCTTGATAGCTTGCTTAAGAAATCAAAGTATAAATGTAGGGAGAATTTTTTCAGTTGAGATCTTGTTTGAAATATGAAGCGTGATAAAGATGTGAGATGAAATCAAAGTGTAAATGATGAGAGAGTATTTTGTAGGTGAAATCTGGTTTAATTTTCAATGTGAAAAAGATGTGAGCTTTTTTCATGAGGAATTACGTGAAAGTTTTTCACTTAAAGTTCCTCTTACTCTGGAGTGAAATAATTTCACATACTTTTCACTTCAAAATATTTCCACATCTTCTTCACATAAGAAATATTTTCACATAGTTTTCACATCAAACCATTTTTCTTGTATTTAGATACCCTCACATAGTTTTCATATCTATTGAAATCTTCATTTGAAATCAAAAATGAATTGCATAATTTCAAAAAAAAATTGGTAAAATCGCCTGTTCTATTACACTTCTTGGGAACCTCCTATTCATCTACCTATGAAGCTATCTGAATTCGGAATGGAAGGTTCCCAATTCATATACCACTTACACTGGTATAGTAGTCAAAGCGCGCACGCCGTACGGTTACATTCTCGCCTATAGTGCTGGTTTCCCAGTATCACACTATTACGAGGGCAGCAGCTCCGTAGGACTATCAACTACTACACATGTGTATTGTGACGTGATATAGAACGGATGATTTTACCAATTTTTTTTTTGAAAGTATGCAATTCATTTTGCATTTCAAATGAAGGTTTCAAGAGATGCGAAAAAGATGTGAGGATAACTAAATACAAGAGAAATGGTTAGATGTGAAAACGATGTGAAAATATTTCTTATGGGAAATCATTTCCCTTGATAGCTTGTTTAAGAAATCGAAGTATAAATGTAGGGAGAATTTTTGCAGTTGAGATCTTGTTTGAAATATGAAGGGTGATAAAGATGTGAGATGAAATCAAAGTGTAAATGATGAGAGAGTATTTTGTAGGTGAAATCTGGTTTAATTTTCAATGTGAAAAAGATGTGAGCTTTTTTCATCAGGAATTACGTGAAAGTTTTTCACTTAAAGTTCCTCTTACTCTGGAGTGAAATAATTTCACATAGTTTTCACATCAAACCATTTTTCTTGTATTTAGATACCCTCACATAGTTTTCATATCTATTGAAATCTTCATTTGAAATCAAAAATGAATTGCATAATTTCAAAAAAAAATTGGTAAAATCGCCTGTTCTATTACACTTCTTGGGAACCTCCCATTCATCTACCTATGAAGCTATCTGAATGGAAGGTTCCCAATTCATATACCACTTACACTGGTATAGTAGTCAAAGCGCGCACGCCGTACGGTTACATTCTCGCCTATAGTGCTGGTTTCCCAGTATCACACTATTCCGAGGGCAGCAGCTCCGTAGGACTATCAACTACTACACATGTGTATTGTGACGTGATATAGAACGGATGATTTTACCAATTTTTTTTTTGAAAGTATGCAATTCATTTTGCATTTCAAATGAAGGTTTCAAGAGATGCGAAAAAGATGTGAGGATAACTAAATACAAGAAAAATGGTTAGATGTGAAAACGATGTGAAAATATTTCTTATGGGAAATCATTTCCCTTGATAGCTTGTTTAAGAAATCAAAGTATAAATGTAGGGAGAATTTTTGCAGTTGAGATCTTGTTTGAAATATGAAGGGTGATAAAGATGTGAGATGAAATCAAAGTGTAAATGATGAGAGAGTATTTTGTAGGTGAAATCTGGTTTAATTTTCAATGTGAAAAAGATGTGAGCTTTTTTCATCAGGAATTACGTGAAAGTTTTTCACTTAAAGTTCCTCTTACGCTGGAGTGAAATAATTTCACATCGTTTTCACATCAAACCATTTTTCTTGTATTTAGATACCCTTACATCTTTTTCACATCTCTTGAAACCTTCATTTGAAATCCAAAATGAATTGCATAATTTCAAAAAAAAATTGGTAAAATCGCCTGTTCTATTACACTTCTTGGGAATCTCCCATTCATCTACCTATGAAGCTATCTGAATGGAAGGTTCTCAATTCATATACCACTTACACTGGTATAGTAGTCAAAGCGCGCACGCCGTACGGTTACATTCTCGCCTATAGTGCTGGTTTCCCAGTATCACACTATTCCGAGGGCAGCAGCTCCGTAGGACTATCAACTACTACACATGTGTATTGTGACGTGATATAGAACGGATGATTTTACCAATTTTTTTTTTGAAAGTATGCAATTCATTTTGCATTTCAAATGAAGGTTTCAAGAGATGCGAAAAAGATGTGAGGATAACTAAATACAAGAAAAATGGTTAGATGTGAAAACGATGTGAAAATATTTCTTATGGGAAATCATTTCCCTTGATAGCTTGTTTAAGAAATCAAAGTATAAATGTAGGGAGAATTTTTGCAGTTGAGATCTTGTTTGAAATATGAAGGGTGATAAAGATGTGAGATGAAATCAAAGTGTAAATGATGAGAGAGTATTTTGTAGGTGAAATCTGGTTTAATTTTCAATGTGAAAAAGATGTGAGCTTTTTTCATCAGGAATTACGTGAAAGTTTTTCACTTAAAGTTCCTCTTACTCTGGAGTGAAATAATTTCACATAGTTTTCACATCAAACCATTTTTCTTGTATTTAGATACCCTCACATAGTTTTCATATCTATTGAAATCTTCATTTGAAATCAAAAATGAATTGCATAATTTCAAAAAAAAATTGGTAAAATCGCCTGTTCTATTACACTTCTTGGGAACCTCCCATTCATCTACCTATGAAGCTATCTGAATGGAAGGTTCCCAATTCATATACCACTTACACTGGTATAGTAGTCAAAGCGCGCACGCCGTACGGTTACATTCTCGCCTACAGTGCTGGTTTCCCAGTATCACACTATTCCGAGGGCAGCAGCTCCGTAGGACTATCAACTACTACACATGTGTATTGTGACGTGATATAGAACGGATGATTTTACCAATTTTTTTTTTGAAAGTATGCAATTCATTTTGCATTTCAAATGAAGGTTTCAAGAGATGCGAAAAAGATGTGAGGATAACTAAATACAAGAAAAATGGTTAGATGTGAAAACGATGTGAAAATATTTCTTATGGGAAATCATTTCCCTTGATAGCTTGTTTAAGAAATCAAAGTATAAATGTAGGGAGAATTTTTGCAGTTGAGATCTTGTTTGAAATATGAAGGGTGATAAAGATGTGAGATGAAATCAAAGTGTAAATGATGAGAGAGTATTTTGTAGGTGAAATCTGGTTTAATTTTCAATGTGAAAAAGATGTGAGCTTTTTTCATCAGGAATTACGTGAAAGTTTTTCACTTAAAGTTCCTCTTACGCTGGAGTGAAATAATTTCACATCGTTTTCACATCAAACCATTTTTCTTGTATTTAGATACCCTTACATCTTTTTCACATCTCTTGAAACCTTCATTTGAAATCCAAAATGAATTGCATAATTTCAAAAAAAAATTGGTAAAATCGCCTGTTCTATTACACTTCTTGGGAATCTCCCATTCATCTACCTATGAAGCTATTAGAATGGAAGGTTCTCAATTCATATACCACTTACACTGGTATAGTAGTCAAAGCGCGCACGCCGTACGGTTACATTCTCGCCTATAGTGCTGGTTTCCCAGTATCACACTATTACGAGGGCAGCAGCTCCGTAGGACTATCAACTACTACACATGTGTATTGTGACGTGATATAGAACAGGCGGTTTTACCAATTTTGTTTGAAAATATGCAATTCATTTTGAATTTCAAATGAAGGTTTCAAGAGATGTGAAAAAGATGCGAAGATAACTAAATACTTGCAAGAAAAATGGTTTGATGTGAAAACGATGTGAAAATATTACTTATGTGAAAATATATTGAAGTGAAAAGTATAAATGTAGAGAAAATTTTGGCAGTTGAGATCTTGTTTAAAATATGAAGTGAAAAAGATTGGAGATTCTTTCAAGGTGAGATGAATTCAAAGTGTAAATAATTTGAGAATATTTTGCAGTTGAAATCTTGTTTAAATTTCAATGTGAAAAAGATGTGAGCTTTTTTCAACAGGGATTACGTGAAAGTTTTTCTTTTAAAGTTCCTCTTATTCTGGAACTTTCATTAGTATACTACTTCTAATTGAACATTATTATTTTTGGGCCCAGATTGCTGACTGGTATTCGCAGATTGCGGTGATTTGAAAATTCCAGAACTCAAAAATTGCTCCGTAAAAAATAATAACGCCCAACAAATAATGAAATCCCTTCAATATTTCCAAATGATTTCTCTTTCTAAAATTTCAAAATATTCCTTGGAAAATTCCAAAATTCTCCAATTTTTTTTAGATTTTCCTGAGAATGGACACAATATTTTCTTTGAAATTCCCAATCGTGATCGCTACTTAGTCTCCCACAAGAACATATTTTTCCGCTCCGAAACATTCAATTGTTTGAAATAGAAGGGAAGAAAGTTTATAATTTAAGAATGGGGTTTAAAATGTATGAGCCCGGGCGAAGCGAGGGCAAATTTTTTTAGAAAAAAAATTCAAAAAGGTGAAATTTCTTTACTTTTTCTATTTTGTAAAAGACGAAAAAAATTGAAGTGATTTCGGAAAAATTCGCGACTTTTGATGAATTTTGGGTCAATTTCGCGACTTTTCCACGACTTTAGCGACGTAAATCAAAATTCGCGACTTTTTCGCGTCTTTCGCGACCGGTAGATACCCTGGCATCTCAAATTTTACAGTTTTTTACTCAAAAAATGAAAAATATAATATTTCATCAATGAATATTCTTATGTTTCCAGAACAATTATAAACATTTCATTTACACAGGAACTTTCAGATTGACGATAGACGTCCGTGACATCGAGTACATGGGCGATAAAGAGATCGAAATACCCGAATTTTGGATCAAAGTAGTACTACTCAAAGATATCAAAGATAGTAAGAAAATAACACGTGGGTTGGCTATTTTAATGTATAACAATATAGAGCAAACTTCAACGATAAATTGGGATAAATATTGCGAATATGATTATTGCCTTATATCACACAGGAAGGATGACATTTTTAAAAATTTGACTAATGCCGGACTCAAAGTGCGTTGTTGTCTGCTGAATGAGAATATTCTTAAATTGTTTAATCTAGAAAGAGAATATGAGATCGAAAATATTCACAGTTTACTCGTCGAAAATTTGATTGATTCGCGATTTATTATTAAAGAACCAGAATCGCAAGACGAAACAAAATGAAACAGAAGATAATTCGCTTGGTCAAGATTGACCCCTCGCACGAAATTTTTTGCCAGATCGTACGGGGAAGCAACAGCATCACAACATCTTCCAAAATGGAGCTTCAGATGAATGGCTTTTGCAGTTTTTAAACAATCTGTGTATGTTTACAACATAACTTTACGAATAAATTGAGCCCAAAAAAACTTTTATAACTTTTTTATCCAGGTAAAAGTTGATACGATATCGTTTTCAGAAATAGGGATCTACTTCTATGTACTTAATTTTAAAAAAACAAACAGGTAAAATATTTTATGTTTCAAGTTGATAATTTGTCATTTTAGAATTTTTTTTGTTGAAGGTCGTCAATTTGGGAAGATGTAAATTTATTTTTCGCCACTCCTCAATACATTCCAATAAAATTCTCCAAAATTTATTGCAGATGAGGAATGGAAAATGGAAACATTTTTATACGTTTTTTCCGACAACACGAGCAATTCTTCACGATTAAAATACGTACTTAGAGTACGATCGTTTTAAGGAAAATTTATCCTCAAAAATAAAAATGAAAAAAACACCACGAATTCTAAAATTCTTCTCATAACACATCGAACTCTTCAACGGCACATATTCTAATTGTACAGCCTTCACCAACATCAAAACTCAACTATACCAGTCGTAAAATTAATTCCAACCGAGGAATCGATTACATACGGTATTTTCTCATCACTGGGTCAGTAGCTGAATGCAAAACATTTCTAAAATGGGTCTGCATCAGCAATACACCACGCATAATAACCATAAATCCATTATAGTAAAATAGCTTCACAGGTAATCGGGACTAGGGAAATAGCGAATATCACACGATGCAAGGAGACAACCCCACATGTGAGAACATTCCTTGGCACTGACACCATAAAAGCAATAGAAAAAGACGAAGACAGAAACATAATCCAAGCATATGCAGTTATGTGTCGTACCTGTCAACAAGACACACAGTCAAACCCACTCGCGTCCGAAGTACATTATTGTCTTTTCGTATGCATCAGGAAACAATACAAATTGTAATACGACCCCTTTACCTCTTCGCTTGTTTGATTAGATTGGTAAATATCGCAAATCACACGACTATTACCTTCAATTGGACAGCGGACAAGAAACGAGTACCATTCCAGGTATTTAGCAATTTCTACAATGGATTGTTAAGTAGAAAAAATATCCATATTGAACAATTGTTGACTAAATGCAGCGATTAATATTTTATCGCGGCGACTCTGACTCCAGAATATTACGATATTATACTACAATAGTTTGTTTCGTTTTTTGCGTTACCATGGGTAAGCCGTCGATGGTCATTTCCTATTTCCTGACGACACAAATCATCGATTCGGTCGATGGATCGCAAGGTTGTCAGAAAGTGCTTCAGGGAAGGCGCCAGGTCATCTCGATTTCTCGCAAATTTGAATTTACAATTCTCTCTATAGCGTACCACACTCAATAGCCTATTGAATTGATAACAAAAAATTCGAATTTTTATCCGAAATTTCAATGCTTTTAATGGTGTTGGAATAAAAAAAATAATGGGATTCCCCTTCGTAGAATTTTGTGTAAATTCCAAAAATTACACTCAAGAGTCCCATTTTTTGGCGTATAATGTTTATTTTTTAAAGAATTTTGTCAATTTTTGGGAGGGGGAGGAGGGATTCAAGAAATAATGAAAAGAATTCGCACATAGGTAAAGGTTAAGAAAACTCGTATACAAAATGTTGATGGTGTAAACTTGGATGAAGATATACTAATGTAGAAGCTGGAAGGCGATAAAATGAAAAAGAGAGGGTCACAATTTTCCATCTCAAACCTCAAATTTATGTTTTGAAAAAATCACTATTTCCCAAACTCGTCGACTGTTGTAATTCAGTTTTGGCGACTTACAAGGAAGGTATCCAAACCGGAAGTAAAATTTCGAGCCGAAACAAAAATACATCGAAAATACATCATAAAAGAACACCATCATATTAAAAATTTCAGGAGATGGGAGTTCATTTCTCGGAATGTAAAAATTTGATGTTATCGACGAAAAAAGCTAAAATTTGGTAAACTTACACCTTATTTTTCACCTTCCGAATTAATTGGAAGCGGTTTTGAGACGTTTCGGAGCATCCAGAAAATTTTGGAATCTTCTAACACTGGAGTAAACCCCATAAAAATGGACCGTATGAACTTCATTACCTATAATCGCGGATTACTCATATTGGTGACCTATTTGATCGATTAAAGCACTATTTTCCAAAATTTGCAACTATCAATTCAAATTCACCACTATAAGTTAATCGCGATTATAGGTAAGTGTTAATGTTCATATGGATCCTTTTAACAGCTTTTATCCGGTACTGGAAAATTTTCTGGAGGCTTCGAAACGTCTCGAAAACTCTTCCAAGAGCAAAGGAAGGATACAAACAAAATTTTAGCTTTTTTTGATGATTCAATAAAATTTTTATAATTTGCAGGGCAATGAGGTAATTTTGAAATTCCTAAAATTCGCCAAAATTCGAATAATAAACTTTTAGTACCTAGCTACCTACCGGCAATTTTGGATACGGGATTCATTCATAATGTACTTTCGATTCATTTTTGTTTCAGCTTAAAATTTTACTTTCAGTTGAGATACCCCCTTTTAGAGTAAAATTATATGATCGTTGAAAGGAAGGCTGCACTGGGTCAGTAGCTGACGCAGACAATTTCTAAAATGGGTCTGCATCAGCAATACACCACACATGATAAAAATAACCATGAACCCATACGAAATAGCTACATGGTTGCTTTTTTGGTAGGTACCTATTGAGACAAATTGATTTAATTTTTTTCACAACAGAGGTTCTAAATATCACTCCATTTTTGAATGATTTTTTTATGGTGGGGGGAGGGGGTCACGCTAAGACCTCGATCATTGCGAGGATTTCGCCGACTCTCGCGAATTTAAAGGAGGTGTTGAATACAGAATACAATGGAATGTGTTGAAAATGCGAGAAAAATAGGACAGTTGGGAGAAGTTCGGGAAGATCCCTCAATTTTCTCAAAATCGAGCTATTGACCTTTTTTTGTGGCGTGACGTGTGATTTCCATGTGATTGAATTTCATCGAGTTTAAAAATGTGTTGAATGGGAGAGGGCAGAATGCAAAAAAATAATTTCGAGTTAATTTCAAAAGAGAATTGCAGAGTTCATACTCCAGACAGAAAAGTGAAGATTAACAAAGACCTAGATTCAAGGACGTCTGCATGGTCACTTGGGTTTCTAGGCAAGTTTTTTTTTTTGCAATTTCAGCTGAAACTGTCCGGAAAAAGATAGGAACCATTATAAATACCATCACAATTTCCACACAAAATTTATTGAACTACATATTTTGATTTTCAATTTCAATTTTTTCTTTAGTTTTCGCGAAGAAATGTCAAGGATATAAAGATTTTTATATCGTACTCAACTCATGCTTCAAAAATATTCACCCTGTCTCAACTTTCGGTGGAGGAATACCATTTTTTGATAATTTTCTGCTTCTTAACATTCATCTTCATCATGATTTTTAAAAATATTAGAAAAATCATGTTAAAAAAGCAAAAAATGGTCTTTCTGTGGCCTCTTCCAAGAATGTCATATAAACAAGCAGTTATTTACCGGGTGCTCGATTAATTCTGGCTCCCCCCGATACTTTTTAGGTCAAAAATCGTAAGTTGGCTACACTTCGTTCGATTTGTTTAATTCGAAGAAGTATTGCCAACTTACGATTTTGACATAAAAAGTATCGGGGGGAGCCATAATTAATCGAGCACCCGGTATGTCTCAACTAAACAGGGCTAAAAAAAATTTCAATTTTTATTTTTTTACAAGTAAATTTAGGACCATATTCATAAACGATACTCAAGTATTCCTCGGCTACGTAATGAATTTTTTAATTCAATTCTCTGAGTTATTGAATAAAAATTTTATGATTTTTCAATGATAAATCGATACTTGAGGATAATAATTATTCAATTTGAATAAAAAATTTGTATCCAATGCTTCAATACTCCTGGAAAAATAGCTCTAAAATTCATTACTGAGCCGAGGGATACTCGAATATCATTTATGAATATGGCCCTTATTCGACCGAAACAAAAAGAGGGAGAACATTTTTTTACCTGTAAAGTAGAAAATAACAGAGATGTTTTGAAGAAAGAACATCAAGAATTTAGTAGGTGATGATATCACCAAAATTTCTCATTTTTTCGAGTTTCTCTTTGAAAATTCGTACTATTTTAGGAATTTTACATTCCATATTCAATATTTTATATCCTTTTCGCAAATTTATATTTTTCGTAGTCGGTACAAGAATCTTAAAATTAAATGCTGTAACTAGAGGATAAATGTTCCCACTTCTTGAGCAAAATTTGCGATCGTTTCGCCACTTTTTCAACAACGAAAAAATGAAAATTGAAAACTTCACATCGCAAAAAGTAAAAATTGAAAGACTTCTGTGGGAAATTCGACCCAAGTAGTTTGAAAATATCGCACTGAAAAAATTATCGGAGAGAGAATAGCTCAAAAGAAAGGACCTAATATCCGGAATTTCCGTTAAAAGTGGGATATAGATAGCCACACAATGAAATAACTATACACAGCACATTCTTTTTAGGGCACCTGATCCATGATTTCATGTAATTATTACATGATTTTCGTACAATGCACTACTTTAAAATGGTAAACATTACAGTTATGGATTATAAACAGTCCAGGACATAAGAGAAAAAATACCATCCCTTCATGTAATCATTACTTTATAGGTAGGTGCTTAATCTATGATTTCATGTACTTACTACATGATTTCCGCGAAATGTTCTACTGTAATACAGTAAACATTATAGGTTTAAATAGTTTATTGACCTATGTTATCAAACAGCTGGAATAACTAAAATTTATTAATTTGATAATTAAAAATTAAGTTTTGCTTTGAAAAAAAATTCAATATGTGTGCATATATATGTAGAGAATTTTCTCTTTCCATTGATCTAACTTCCACTAATTTTCAAGTACTAAATTTTTCCTGCCTACACTGGGATTCGAACTCAAGTCCCTACGTTCCTAACATTTTAACTACCTAACCCTAACAACTTGGCCACGAAGATACAATAAATATGAGGCGGCTAAAGCAGTATTTATAGATGGTATGATTAATATTAACTTCAAATTATTTTTTGTGGTCAAATGAACTCATTACCTATGGTCTTAATGGTTGATTTTTTTTTTAAACAATAGTACAGGTTGACATTTTTAAACTTTTAAAATGCTACTTGAAGTTTAATGGGTATAGTATTTTTCACCCTGATAACGAAAAAAGTAATAAAAAAATTCTATCACCCAAGGATTTTTCACAATTTGAATTTTTTGTTGAACAGTTTTTACACTTTTTTTGATAATTTTTGACACCTAAAGTTGATTTTCTCAAAAAAAGGAAGGGATTTACGAAAAAAATGAATGGAACATAAATTGTAGAGCGTAAATTTTCCTTTCTGTAGAGTCAGATTAGTTTTTTCCTAAAAGAGTTAGCTTTCGAAATATTTTAGTTGGAATTTCAAAGTTCAACTTAATTTTTTGAGTTGAAAATATCTGTAATCTAAGCTTCCTATGAAAAAACTAGAAGGACTCCACAGAAAATAAATTTTACATTCTACAATTTATGTTCTATTCATTTTTTGGTAGAATCTTTCCTTTTTTCAGAAAATCGACTTCAGGTGTCAAAAGTTGACAAATAAAAAGTTGAAAAACTGTTCAACAGAAAATTCAAATTGTAAAAAATCGTTCGGTGATAAGAATTTTTTCACTATTTTTCTCATGATCAGCGACAATATGATGTTTTGAGTGTGGTAAAAACGCACTGCCCCTAACCCGCGTGCTTTCTGCTGGAGAGGGGGGCGAAGCTGAGGGAGCCCGTTTCAAAAATTGATTTTTTCGCATCGATTTCGCTCAAATTCGCATGGGAACTTATTAAGGTACAATAATATTTTTTTTACAAATTTCAGCTCCCGCACTTCAGGGAGCTGAGCCATAATTATCCAAAATTGAGCAGTTTTTTTAAAAATTACATAGAAATATTCTCCAAAAAATTTTAGGCTCCCGCGGATTGGGAAGAGGGGTTGAGCCATTGCTTCCCAAAATTTCAATTTAGGTAAAACGACGATTTATCCGGTTTTCGAACGTCACGCATAGGCCACCAATTGAAAAAATCTGAAAAAATTCTGAGAAGTGTAAAATAGAGTGAGAAACATAAAAATAATTTTTTCTTTATACCACTCGCCATGGTGCCCCCAGGGCGATTTGAAACTTTTAAGGTCAAATTTAAGGTCATTATAGTGGTCGAAAAAATCTGAAAAAATGTCAGAGCACTCCACTCAAGTACTTCTACATACGTACCAAGTTTGAAAAAAATCGGTTGAAAACTCGCGGAGATAGAATTTTTAGCTTGAAAATCACGTATTTTGAAGCCCCTGCCCCCGGGGAGTGTGGTAAAAATTTGTTTTTGCGCTCTAAAATCATCTTCTACATAGGCAAGTCGAATGGCATAAAAATTTTGTCAAAGTTCCACCAAGGGCCAAATGACCCCCAAACCACACCAGTCTTTATTACATTACGTTAAGAGGAGACGGAGGTCTCCAAAAGTACATAAGTTAGTAATGCTGTTAGTTTATATGCCTGATACATTACTGAGTACCTTAAACATGGTAAGGAATACATGACCATTATTTTTCAATGAAATCATATAGTCATTCCTTCAAAATACAGGAATTCTACATGAAAAAGAAGTATCCTCTACCAGCTGAGGTATGGTACTCACTACATTGCAATGTTAGAGTGAATATATCTTGGAAAATAATGATTACTAAAACATTAAAATACTGAGTGTCGTTTTTTTCGTCAATGAGTACCTTAAAATATGACAATGATTACATGACTTTTATAACCGCTATTTTCCTGTGAAACCATGTACTGATTCCTTCGAAATTCGTGAACTTCTATATGAAATCACAGTATTTTAGAAAAAAGTCGGAATTTAGGGGAATCATTATATGATTTCCAGGAACCTCTATTCCTTTAAAAAAATCACTTTTTTCAGTGCGGGTTTTCCTATTTTTCGAGTTTCTCGGCCAGCAAATTCCATCAACGTTATGAATTTTTCATGTTAACAAACACATCCGTTTTAAATTTCGCTTTTACATCTCAATTCGACTATGCAGACTTAATCACCAAGTACATCTGAACTTCTACGAAGGTAAACATCATTGATTCAAAAGATATAGGCCTAAATCGCCCCAAACGACATCTTTTGTCTCATCTCAAATCTCAACAAATCGTTAACATGGTAGACCTTCGATGACTCTATCATCAAAACCATACTCCCGATAAGAAGATCATGGCATAGCTTGCGATACAAATACGTCGACGACGTTAATTTAGAAAAATATGCTTTTCACGACTGTCAATATAAATCAAAAGAATCGTCGATGTACTTAGATGGCATGATACGAGTACAACGACATAAGTGTATTCATTTATGCGAACACATATGCTGATAAGGTTATCCGAATAAGTACCTAGGTTTAATAATCGTCAGATGAGATCGGTAAAGCCATTCCATAAGCATGGCTTCAGCCTATGGCAGCGAATCAGCGCGATAACAATGAAACGTCAAAAAGTATCCTCCATCGTAACCATAATAAAACGCGACAAGTGATTTTCAACAAGATTAATCATCTTTGTAGTTTGTACAGAAGAACGGCGAGATGTTAGCTCGTTCGCGGACCTTGAAAACAAACACGACGATTTTTCATATTTGTGCGGTCATGCGGCGTTGATGATAAATGAACTTTTCGCAAGTATAGAGCATTTACAAAATGGTTGCAGCTTCTTTGCCTTGACGGAGTCCACGAGAAAAAGTTTAGATCTAAAAATGAAGATCAATCTTCATACTTCAATAAACCAATTGATATGCACAAAATATTAGTGGTTTGTAAGTAAGTAATTTTCAATTTAATTTTTAATATTTGAAATATAAATTTTTAGTATTTATATTGCAATTCAGAGAAATCAGAATCGAAAACGAATTCTAATGATCCTGCTACAGATTTAGAGAAATCAGAACAGGAGCCGAATTCTGAGGATCCTGAAATAAATTCAGAAAAGTCAAAATCAATAGTTTCAAAATACTTGATGTATGATTTTGATATTATAATGTGATTTTCACTGTTTTAAATGTGATTTTTGAAGTTTTTGATGGGTGCAGATGTACTGTAGCTATTCTAATTCAAAAACCAAGACGTAATAAAATTTAAATATATCTTCATTCAATAGATATTAATTTGGGAAGATGAAAATATCATTTTCGGCATTGATCAACATTCCAACAAAATTCTACAAAATATTTTCATTTGTTTTTTTTCCAACAACACGAGCGTTTTTTTGCGAAAAAAAAATGCCCAGACTGAGATCATTTTAATGAAAATGTTCCCTCCCCAAAAAAAACATCAAGAATTTTAAAAATAATTTGAAAATTCTTCTCCAAGCACACCGAACTATACATTTTTAATTTTACAGCCTTCACCAACATAAAATATCAATCATGCTAATCGTAAAATTAATTCCAATTCCAACTGTGGAACCGATAACACGCAATATTTTCTCATCACTGGGTCAGTAGCTGATGCAGACAATTTCTAAAATGGGTCTGCATCAGCAATATACCACACATAATAAGAATAGCCATAAACCCATACGAAATATAGCTACATCGTTGCTTTATTCGTACGTACCTAACTATTGAGACAAATTGCTTTAATTTTTTTCACTACAGGGATTCTAAATATCACTCGATTTTTGAATTATTTTTTTTCGGGGGGGGGGGCACGCTAAGACCTCAATCATTGCGAGGATTTCGCCGACTCTCGCGAATTTAAAGGAGGTGTTGAATACAGAATACAATGGAATGTATTGAAAATACGAGAAAAATAAGACAGTTGGGAGAAGTTCGGGTAGATCCCTCAATTTTCTCAAAATCGAGCTATTGACCTTTTTTTGTGGCGTGACGTGTGATTTCCATGTGATTGAATTTCATCGAGTCTAAAAATGTGTTGAATGTTTGTCGTTTCTTAATATTTTTACTCAACCTTATCCATTCTGGAAAATTTTACAAACTTTCAATCAGATCATCAAAATAGTATGTGTTAGAATATTTTTAGTTCAATTCGTTCAATTTTATTCAAGTTATCGCACGAGGAAATATTTCTGTCTCGCACACACAATTTTACATCTTTGAAGTTGAATAACTTCCATTCTAATGGAACAATTCGCAAAAAAAAATCGATCTGTCCTTCAACTGATACACATTTGTGTCTTCTTATTTCTGGTGAGTTTTTTAAAAAAAAATTTATTGCAATAAAATAATCTGCCGGTGTTTTTTTGAAAACTACTTATAAATAAAATCGTTTCAATTAATGAATCGACCATTAAAACTTCATAAATAATTTTTCTATTTTTTCTAAAAACATCATTAATTAAAACTAGTCAATATTGACATCGACTAAAAATTAATTTTATCAATTTATTTATTTTCATCGACTCAAATTTTTTTCCACAACAACAAAACAGTTTGAAACTATTAATTTTTAAAACGAGTTGCTTTTTTGAAAAAAAATTCCTAATAAAGATTAGGTAAGTAATGTATTAAATGAAAAATCTTCGTTCATTAATAAATTTATACTATTATAATTTTATTTTTGTATTCATGTATTGGAATAAACTATTGGCCAAGTAATTAAATTTGAATAGGTTTTATTTATAAATTATAAGTAATAAATCAAAGTTAATATATAAATGAAATAATTAGTTTTCAAGTAAATTTTTTCATTATTTTCATTATTCATTTTACTTCACAGGGTGCTCTGCGAATTAATTCTGGCCTACAATGACAAGACACACCGCGAGTTCGCGTATTTTTTGGATTATTAAAAAGGTAAAATTATTAAACATGAAAAGTTTCAATTGCCACTATAAGTATTTTAATAAAACGTTAAAAAAATTTCAAGAATTGATGACGGTTTTTGCAAGAATTCTCTGAAACTACCGAAACAAATTTGTTGAAATTTGGATATGTTAGGTATGTAAAAAAGCACTTCTGACACGCTGAGAGACCTTTTGTCAATTTTTTCCAAACTAAAGAAAATATTTTCAATATGTAAAAAAGCACTTCTGACACGCTGAGAGACCTTTTGTCAATTTTTTCCAAACTAAAGAAAATATTTTCAATCAATTTTTTTTTTTGAAAATCAAAGAAAAAAGGCTCTGTCAGCCTATCAAGAATGCTTTTTTACATAACATATCCAAATTTTAACAAATTTAATTCAGTAGTCACAAAGAATTCTTGCAAAAACCGTTATCAAATCTTGCATTTTTTCAAATCCGCCAAAAACTAAAAAATGCCCAGAATAAATTCTAGTTTAAAAATTAGATAATACAAACCCAGTAATTTATTTTTAAAATTAGTGGAAATAGAAGAGCAGCTCATAGAAGAGCAGCTCCCCGTTAACCAGGGTTGAATTTGAAAAGCAAATATGAGGCCAATGATCTTCCAGAATTTGTTAAAGTCTTTGATAAGGTGAGTTAGGTATATTTAAATTATTACTCGAACCATTATATTAATAAAACTATATTAGATAATTAGTTCCTTATAAAAATTCCTTTAATTTTAAAAATTACGACTGATTTAGATTCGTTAAGAGATTAATTTCATGCATGCATTTTTTTCAAAATTGAGGGCTAGATGAGTACTGAGTCGAAACATAGGTCAGGGAATATTCAAGCTCAGTACCCTCAAAAATTCAACCACACACCGCAATATGTACCTATGTGCATTGTGCAATCATAAACAGAACACTCTACATTCGAGTAGTTTTCTCTCTTACTACATGCTTAATATGGAGAAAATGTCATGTACCATATTTATGTCTTGCCGCCACTTTATTAAAGCATATCAAAATTAAACTGATTTGCTTCAAAAATATGAAAAAAAAAAGGTAAACTAATTAAACGCAACTGAATAATTTTTGCCATTTTCACTGCACTATTCTTTAATAAATTTTCCCATCATTCTGTAATCGTCCAGTTCACAACTATTCCACCAGAGCGCGTCTGTTTGGTGGGGATTTCTCAATTATTTTTTTTCAAAATGGAAAATTGTCTCCATTTGAAAATTGTATGGGTCAATTGATTGTATTGTTATCATAGTTATAATGAAATTAAAATTCATTGTAAATTGCTCATTTAAATTGTTGTCTATTTAGGTATTAAAAATTAAAATTCATCGAAAATTGGTCATTAAAACTGTTACTTACGTCATCGAATTTGAATAATATTAATTATCTAGCTTAGATAAGCTGATGAACCCAAATTTATTCTTACGTATTAACTAAAATTACCTTAAGAATTTTAGTCATGCAAAAATAATTTAATGTCAAAACTTACTACTCGGACCAGGCTATACTTATTCGGTTCACAACACAACATGAAATTTAATAATCTTTTAAATAATTTACAGTGTTAGAATTGTGAATAACACATTAGCACCATTAAATTGCATCATTAGAAATACGTAAGGGAGCAGATGACGTAATAATAATTAGCTTAAAACAATGCTAACACTGTTGCCAGGTGTATCAACTCAGAATTGTAATCTATCAGTCTACACATTTGAACAAAAAATCAAATCTTCGGCGTGATAAGGGAATTGAGAACAAATCTATATAAATTATTTCTTATCTGCATGGAACGTGTACGAATAAAATCGGAAGTTTTTTCTCTCAAGGCCCCTATTTCCAAAAATTCATTACATTTTTTCTCAAAAATTTTATTTTTAGACTTTTGAATTCTCCAGATACACATACACATCACCTAGTTCAGTCAATAAAGCATTTTTAGAGGGCAAATCCAAACATAGCAGGTAGCAGTGATTTTTTTTTGCTGAATATTATCGAAAATGGTCCCTTAATCAACATCTTTCGATCCACCTTGCCCACCCCCAACGCTCATCTCCCTTCCCCCACGGTGGATTAAAGCCTCCCAAAATCAGTTTTTGGCATCTATTTCATTTTCTTATTGGTACACAGCATCCAACTGGACTAAAACCTAAATTAGGTACCTCAATGTTTTTTTACCCCTATTTTTCAAGTAGGTTTAAACTCCTACCTCATAATTATTTTCCAATTACTATAATACCTTTTCACTTTTCGACAATAGCACCATACAGATTCAAATAAATAAATAATCATCATCATCCGAATTCAATAATAAAATTAAAATGATAAAATGATCATAAGTCAACAGAATCACATTTTCTGCTGGCTTCTGTTGAAATAGTAACGACCTCACGATAAAAAGCCTGATCCCTCCTATTGCACAGATAGGTACTTGGAATTGGCCGATGACATGATCATTAATCAACGCAATCGCAGGAGTAGAGGTTCACAAGGTACCTGCCCGAGGTGTGATACGCCAAAAAAATATTTTCAGGCTTGTAGAGCACTACAAGAAACCTCCACAGCCAAAATTTTAGCCTCTAAAGTTAACTTGGAGGGAGTTATGGGCGGTTAAATTTCGAAAAATCACCCAATACACCGAATTTTTTTTACTCATTTTACAGGTAAAAAATAGATCTTTTTGATAGCTTAGTCAGTAATCATCCTTATTTTTCACATAGGTAGGTACTTATAATAAGGAATACGAGTGAAAATTCACTCCGAGGTGTTACTCGCGGATCCAGGTGACTACTCCATCTTTAGATGACCTATACCGAGGGTAGTTTGTGGTATAAAATTTATCTCCGAAGTGCCATGTGGAGACAAATTATTTAGATTTTAGTAATTTTTTCGGTGTATTACGCGATTTTTCGGATTTCAAACCCCCATAACTCCTTCCCAGTCACCTTCAGGAGCTGAAGTTGATAGCTCATTTTGTAGGGAATTTGTTATTGAGTAAAATGTCTGTATTGTCTGTGATGATTTTTTTTTTTAAAAATGTAAATAAAATGAAATACGAGTAGAAGCCAAAAAGAAAGTGATTTTTTTTGGGGGGGGGGGGGGTGTTAGCGCTGGAGGTGGGCAAGGTGGATCGAATATGGGACTATTTACGACAATATTCAGCAAAAAAAATCACTGTTGCCTTCTACTATGTTCGAGTTTGCCCTCTAAGAACTGAAGGAACTAATCTTACAATTACAGTAGGCACCGCTTTGTAATAAACTAAATTTTAAAATGGCTATTATCATGAAGGTAGCTTGAAAAAACAGAAAATTGTTCAGTAGGAGAGCTAGAAAGGTACTTCAGAGATGGACTTTTTTGCAATAAAAAAACCACCGAACTTTCGATTTTGAAAATGTTTGAAAATTATTAAAAATTAATGAATTTAGTAGGGTCAAGGGAAGAAAAGATTACAAATTTTCTTTAAAAATGCCTTTAAATGCTCAAATGGACAATTTTTCTAACATTTCTGCCATTAAGAGGGGTCTCGATCCCATGAACCACTCGCCACTGTGTGTCTACGCCTCTTGAAATATTAGGAATGAAAAATTATTCAAATGTTGATAAAAATTGTACAAAAACATCAAAAACTGTTAATAACTCTACAAATGATGTCAAAATGTTTTGAAAAATCTGAAAATTACATCAAAATTACTCAAAATATGACCAAAATCAGATGAAATATCATAAAAAATACATTTTTTGATGTCATCTGAAAAATATTCCATAACATTAACCGAATTCATTCATGCTCAGTTATCACATTAAGCGCCGTACTTTACATGTAAAAGGATAGAACCGTTCCGTCCCAGGCACTTTCTATGCCATTAAGAGAATTACATATAATTACGCATGAAATATACAAAAATAACACCAGTAATAATCAAGGAAGTTATCAATTTTCATTCAATTACATGGCATACACATTTATCGGATAGTGTACCAATATTAAGCATTAT
The DNA here is from genome assembly GCA_033439095.1 of Pseudococcus viburni. Lineage (NCBI taxonomy): Eukaryota > Metazoa > Arthropoda > Insecta > Hemiptera > Pseudococcidae > Pseudococcus > Pseudococcus viburni. The sequence continues at coordinate 27,528 of JAVBJF010000715.1, read as the reverse complement.
CTACTACACCAGTATCGATGATTTTCATCAAATAAAAAAATGACTTTTCAAAAACCAGAGCTGAATTGCTGCGAAATTTTCGAACAATCTTAAATCCGTTGATACATGGAATGGCCCAAGGAAGAGAAAATACTACCCACAATGTACTGATTTGTAAATTCTCTGTATGTCTTAATCAATATAAATCGTTTATCTTTCAACGTTACATATAATGGCTACACTGAATTTTCCTTTTAATTCATACAATGAGCCAGTTAATTATCTTTTGAATAAGAACTATTGTCGAGCTTCATTCGTTTCATTCAAATAACGCATTCGTGGTGGAAAATCGTTCACTGCATTTCACTTTCGGTGTTTTTTCTCGTACGCGAGTGATGTTCAAGAATTTTTTTTCTCGTAACAAATTTATCAAAGGTTTTTGTTCATTTTTCATATAAATACAATTTTCTAAAGAAATTTATTGTCAGTTCGGTGTACTTTTATTTTTGAAGAGTGGAAAAAATGCCCGGGGAAATTTCTTGGATTTATCGAGTGATGAAACAACTTAAAGTAAGCAAATGCATACAAACGAAATTTATACCTACCTACCTGTCCGTATTATATGTCCATGTAAGGTCATTTGGGGTAATTGTGAACAAGTCGTGTTGTAAATAATTAAATGCATCTAGCGAGTTGAAGTTGCTGATAATAAAAACTTTGAATAATTGGTCTTACTATAAAGAACTTCGGGTTCTTGATGACAGCTGTGATGAAAAATTTCGCGAAGAAAAAAACATGATATCAAATTTCGGTTTTCATGCTTTTCAAGTTTTTTTCACAATTCGAGAAAAAATAGAAAAAAGTAAAAAAGTTCGTGTCTCGATGCATTAATTTAGATTTCCGGACATTCAAAAATGATAAAATTCAATTTTTAAGGTTCGTGAAGCTGAGAACTTAATTTTCTGCAGCATTTACGAATACCCATCCAATTTTTCAGACGAGGGGTGATTGTAAACACGTGTTTTTAAATGGGATTCGCAAATTTAAACACAAAAGATCAATTATTTTTTCGGTTTTGATTTTTTTTACAAGTTACGTTTTTCCATGTGTTTAAATATTCAATCTGTATAATTTTTTTCCAAATTATGCAAAAAAAATTAGGGTTGCGTTTTTTATGGGGCACAATGTATGCATTCACATTTACTCCAGTATTGTGGGATAAATATGAAAATCCTTGTCCAAATGTAAACGAAGTCCATAACTTCGAAATGAATAATCGAATCGATGAAAACAAACCGCCATATTACTCCTCGTACATTCATTGATACATGGTAAACATTTCAATCACTTTGCTGTCTTAGTTACAGAGTAAAACGAAAAAGAATATGACAAAATCGGTTCAATTTTTCGAAAAATTTACAATTACCCCAATTGACCTTACTTAGCATAACACTTGTAATTGTTTCGAGGATTTCAACCTATTTGAAAGCAAATTAACAATCCAGAGGATACTGTTGATATATTTTCGTTATGTAGATTCTATCCGTCTAGCTGATTGGTAATTTCTTCGTAAGTTGTATCAAGTCAAGATAATTTGCAAACTCATTACAATTTTCGTTCTAGGAAAGATTAGAACAGGTCACATTCTTAAAGTTAGCTACCTATCGATAAGTTAATTTAGGTTGGGGTTATTTTTGAATGAGTTTAAGCGTAAGTCGTTCATTCCAATCGAATTGATTAGAGATGTACGATAGATAGTTGTACACGGTATTTCGTTTCCGTTGAAGGAAGGGGAAGAGAGAATTTGCATAAAAGTGAATCATTTTACAGCGTGTTGAATATCTACGTCTTGAGTAATATTTTCGGTGGATATGAATATACCTACAATAGCTACATGCAGGAAAAAAGGCCTAAATGTAAATATACAGTTTTCAAGGCAATTAGGTTCTGGTATAGGTTTAACACTTTCTACATAATATGTCTAAAAATAGAATTTTCTTTCAAAATGTGTCATATGACACATCACTAAGTTCACAAAACTGAAAAAAATTCAACTTCCCAAAAAAAACTCTCATCGAGAATGAAACGAAAAATAATAGTTAAAAAAAAACAATTTATTATTTCCGATATTTAGGGGAAAAAAGAAAAAGTAGGAGAAGAAAATATTCAGAATACCAAAAATCCATAAAAATGAAAATAAAAATTGAAAGAAATTTCTAAAAAATTAGCGAAACATGAACTTAAAAAAAAATAAAGAAGTGAAAACACGAAAATCGATACCCCTAGAGAACTTTCCCTTATAAGTTAAAAAATCATATCGGAAAGAGATGAAAAAAATAGAAAACTTTTAAAATATGAAGTAGTGAGCCCATTGGTCATCTCATCGCCCAACAGAAAGAACTTGACTGTAATTTCCGATGTGAGTTCAACCTCAATAATTTCTTAATTACTTCTGGGTTGGTATCTAATAATATAACCCATCCATGGTAATATCGAAAGATTTGATAACCTAAATAACTGCTCGTTGCATACTCAAATTTTGTTACAGAAAAATTTCTTCATAACTCGATTTCATGGCATCTACCGGAAAAGAAAAATAAAAATTCTGACTACTTTCTGAATTTTTATCGTCCTTAGATGTCATTTTTCTTGCTTTAAATTTACCCAAAAAAGAACCTCTTCTTTTTCTCTTTGATCAAAAAATACAAGGACAGAGCAAAACGTTGAAAATTCTTGCTTTTCGTAGCAAAATCATTAAAATTCTTGCTATTTTCTGGGATTTTTGTTTTCCTTGACAGCAGACACCATGAATTTTGAAGTTTCATATCAAAAAAGGATATATTTTTAAACCAATAATATCCAATAATTTCCAAAATTCTGGCTAACGGTACGAGAGAAAATTTCAAAAGTCTCCTCTAGTAACCGTGAAAACACACGGGAAATAAAAAGAAAAGTCATACAACATGAACCAGCTGTTCTCTTATGGTCCAACAGGAAAAAAGTGACTTGTTTCTGATTCTTTATGAGAATTTTATCTCATTTTCAATTATCCAATATTTCTTGGATTCGTAGTGATATGACCCGTGGTGATAGAAAAAGAACTCGGCGTTAAGTGTAACACCATGAGAGAAGATCTACAATCAAAAAAAATATATGTATTAATAAATTTTATTTTAAAAAATAATAACGGAGCACCATTCAAAGAGTTGGCAAAATTTAATCTAAAAATAATAATATTTATCAAGATATTTGGTAAAGTTTATTATTGAATAATGAATTTTACTAAATATCTTGATAAATATTATTATTTTTAGATTAAATTTTGCCAAATTTTTAAATGGTGCCCCGTTATTATTTTTTAAAATAAAATTTACTAATTTTTTCAACATTTTCTATTATTATTTTTTTGCGTGTAGTTCATAATTTCATCTTTTCAAAACTTTTTTTGTGGATTTTCGACATTATTCTACAATTGAGAGAAAAAGCTCTCTTAGTGTCATCGGTTTTCATTTCATTTGAATTTTTTTTACAAAGAAGTTTCTAATTTTTGCTATGCACAGGAAATGCATCATGTCAATTTTTTTACCTTAATCCTTTCAGAAATTTTATTATCATTTTTGACACTTAATATTTTGAATATTTTTTCGTTTTTTATCTTCTTTTTTTAAATCTTTTTTTGAAAAATTCACTTTTTTTCAGTTTGCGTGAACCATAAGGTGTGCCTCCTGGCACATTTTAAAAGAAATTCAATAATTTTTGAACATATGATAAGTGAGAACCTCGAACAATGGTTACAAAAAGAAAACATATTATTCGGCGTTACACTTGATCACGCCACTGCCATGTTTTGATCTTGCACATAAATCCGTAGGTAACGTTATCAGTATCAAAATAAAATGATTCAATATTTGCTTATTGGAAAAATAGGAACCGATAAGTGAAAGATTTTTACGAAATATTTATAGGGTAGATAACCTAATTGGCTTGTTACGCAACATCACGAAATAACTTCATCACTTTCAGGTGAACTACATTTTTATGTACCTCATGCTTGATTACTGAGATTTACAGATTAGATTTGGTGAGTAAATAAAAATAAACTATCCAATGCTAACGATAAAAATAATCACGTTAAAAGTCGACTGTGATGCTGTGAAAAGTACACAGAATGGGTATATAATTAATCTAATTACGCACCTGCTACCTGCAGGGGTTGAATTTTATTAGCCTGGCAATTTCACGAAAAATATATTTACTCCTAATGTACGTGCGTCTGCATACGTATACCCTTTGTTGTTGATCGTTGATGTTTATTAGACTTGACTTCTGTTATTTTTTGCATAATTTCAAGTTTTTACGTAAATTAATTGCACGAATACCTACGTAAAGGTGTTGGATAATGTATTACGTTATTTATGCATATCTACTGTACCTATCTAATCTTTACGTACTTGCTCACATATTACGAAGAAGTAGCTAGTGACTAGTAGATTTTTACAAGTAGTAGCAGAAGCGTGACGAAACCATGTGTAATTAAAGAGTGGGTCTAGAATTTTCCCAATATATTTTCCAGAAATTTTTCAAATTTTTCTCCAAAATATTGCAGCTATTGTAATTAGAAATCTCAACATAATTGTGCATGGAAAAAATAAGAGAACCTTCTTTGAAGCTTATCGACATTTTCCCCATAACAGAATTTCCACCTGCTGAAATTCTTCAGAACAGAGGAAGCAACCGTTGATTTTTTTTAAATGGAAATGATAGGTAAAAGTATTGAGAATTGACCCGAGCTCTGCGAGGGCAAAAATTTAACAAAATATAAATTCCGAATAAAAAATTTAAATTTTGGAAGTATTTAAGTCAATATGTGAAATTGAAAAAATTAATTCAACCGTAGCGAGGATGAAAATTTCAGAAAATTGAAATCTGGTGCCTATTTAAAAAAAAACATCAAAAATTTTTTACAAATCATTTATTTACAGGTTTGATTTAAAAAAATGACCTGAGCGAAGAACAAAAAGTTCAGAAAACTGAAATTTTGAATTGAAAAAAGGCACTCCGAGAAAATTAAATTACGTTTGTTGGTATCACTAGTAAGATACTTGATGTGAAAAAAATTGAAGAAAAATGTCACGGGAATAAAAATTTAGGTGAATATTATGGAAACTTGCGAAAAAAACGAATCTTTTAAAGATTTAAGGAGGAAAAAATGGCCAAGGCGGAGAGGGCAAAATTTTAAGAAAATCGTAATTTTGAATTTAAAATGGATATCCTGAGAAAATATCATCGCATTTGGTTGTACCCACAGTATCAAATGTGAAAAAACTAAATGAGATGCCTCAATAGAAAATGTTTGAAAATTAAAATTCCACGAAGTTGAAAATTTTTATTTCAAATAGGCACTTAGAATGAATTTCTCAACATTTTTAAACAACTTTTTTCCGTTTTCCAACTGTTTTGATTTTCCTAACTCATTGCATAGTCGAGTTAACTTCAAGAAGGAGAGCGCTCAAAACGAAAAGTTTCTATTGAGTGGCCAAAGGTTTTTATGAATCACTGGTAACTCAAGGTACATCACCAAATCACCATTAAAACCACATATCAAATTAAAGTAGAAAAAGTAACTTCACGATAATTAGCAAAAAAATCATCCATTTGTGAAATTATTCCCTATTTCCGACAAAAAAGTACATACAGGGTGTTTCAGGGTAGAAGTAAGGGATTCCAGGCAGTGACTAAGCGACACATACTGAGTCTTTGTAGGTATGTTTGCCTAGCCTCCGAACCGTAGGGGCTGATTTGCAACAATTCAAAAATTTTTTTTTTTCAATTTATAATTTTTTTTTTTGAATGAGCATAGCTTGCAAACCAAAATAGGTAGAGATTTGGAATTTGTTCGAGAGAAAAGAGAATTTTATCTAGATCACGATGGTCTGGTTGTTTTTTGTCTTAACAGATCAGGGAAGCAAGCAGCTGATAAAATAAACAGAAAAACGCTTGAAAAATGTGTGTCAAAACCTTCAATTTCCATCATTTTTGTTGAATTATTCAAAAATTTGTTCTCTTGACCGATCGATTAAATTAATGTTTCTAGAAGAAAAATGTTTGCTCTTTTTAATGCCGCAATCCCCGCCTCTCCATCTTACTTAGATAAAAAGTTATGCCCATTTAAATTCTTGAAAATGATTATGGAATTTCAAAAAAATACTTCATTCTCATTATTTTTGAGAATTTAAATGGGCATAACTTTTCATCTAAGTAAGAAAGAGAGACGGGGTTTGCGGCGTTAAAAAGAGCGAGCATTTCTCTTTCAATGTTTCAATACTCTTTCGATTCTGCCACCACACGTTCTTGGTTTCGTTGAATAGGTATCTCATCAACTGCTTATCATAAAAATCTACACATACCTATTAATTTTTTTTAGAACTGATCTGAAATGAGAAATAATCGAGAAGGTCTGGAAGCAGCGACGCTCAATATTATCAGCCGAGCTTCTCTTTGTATCGAACTAAATGGTGGCCGATTCGAAGCTTTTCTTTAGTACCTAATTCAAATTTTTTCAATAAAATAATTTTTTGGAATTTTTACATTTTTGTTAAGTTATTCAAAAACTTGTTCTGATTGCCCATCAATGAAGTGGATATTATTGAAAAAGAAATGTATTCTCTTTTCAACGCCGCAAACCCCGTCTTTCTATCTTATTTAGATGAAAAGTTATGCCCATTTAAATTCTCAAAAATAATGAGAATGAAGTATTTTTTTGAAATTCCATAATCATTTTCAAGAATTTAAATGGGCATAACTTTTTATCTAAGTAAGATGGAGAGGCGGGGATTGCGGCATTAAAAAGAGCAAACATTTTTCTTCTAGAAACATTAATTTAATCGATCGGTCAAGAGAACAAATTTTTGAATAATTCAACAAAAATGATGGAAATTGAAGGTTTTGACACACATTTTTCAAACGTTTTTCTGTTTATTTTATCAGCTGCTTGCTTCCCTGATCTGTTAAGACAAAAAACAACCAGACCATCGTGATCTAGATAAAATTCTCTTTTCTCTCGAACAAATTCCAAATCTCTACCTATTTTGGTTTGCAAGCTATGCTCATTCAAAAAAAAAATTATAAATTGAAAAAAAAAATTTTTTGAATTGTTGCAAATCAGCCCCTACGGTTCGGAGGCTAGGCAAACATACCTACAAAGACTCAGTATGTGTCGCTTAGTCACTGCCTGGAATCCCTTACTTCTACCCTGAAACACCCTGTATTTTGTAATATTTTTTATAAAAAAGGAAATTATGTAATGTTTTTGATGTTGAATAGTTTCGTGAAAAGTGAAGATGCACCTCGATTTTTCAAAGTAAATGGAATATATTCAACCACGAAACAGAAACTTTTCGTTTTGAGCACTCTTCTTCTTAAGTTGGCTCGACTATAGAATATTCTACTATAAGTGAGTAAAAAAAAACAAATTGAAAAATGTTTTTTAATTTTTTACTTAAATTCTCAACTTTGCCCCAAATTTTCATTTTTTTGTCAAAATTCCCGAGTTTGAATTCGTTGGGGAGGGGTGTGAAACCCTCTTCCCTGCCTCTCAGTACTTGACTATCAATTACCTGTAGAACCTACACTTGGCACCTAGGTCCATAATATTCATCTTTATTTTCTTAACATAATCGTATATGTAAGGTAAGCTACATATCTATATAATAACCAAAAATCGATTCTTCTTCCAGAATGAATGTAATCGAGTCCGAAGTATACAACATATTTTATCTCGCAAAAAACATGCCGCCTTATCACACACTCACACTAACAACGAAAAGGTACCACTTACACTTATTATTTATTTAGTAAACGTACCAATTTTCAGTTACAGGTACTACCTGAGGTGAATAAAAAAGACACTTTTCAATCTTTTTATTTTTCCTACGGGACAGTTCACAAGCATTGGAAATAAGAAATAAGAATTAAGAAATAAGAAATAAGCCAAATATTTCTCACAAAGTCGCTATTTCTATTGGTTAAAAAATTCTTATTTCTTATTTCTTAATTCTTATTTCCAAAGCTTGTGAATGCTGCCTAATACAGATTAAATAAAAAATTCAACAATAAAATCGATTGGGAGGGAAAAGGAGTTTTTCATATCGACATCTTGAAATTTCAGTTTTTCCAATTGAAATGCAAAATACAATGAGAAGTTTTTTTGTATCGAAATTTGCAATTTTTTTACTAATGGAAAAATTTTTGAGGTTGAAATTTCAATTCTTCTGGCTGAATTTTTTTTAAATTCGAGTTTAGATGGAAATTCATTGGAATCTGAATTTCAATATTTCTATTCTCGCTGATATTCTCATAAAAATTCCATCTTTACACAAAAAAATATATGCATGTATTCAAGATTTGTTCTTCTGTTTCGTCTCAGCATATTAGTGGTCACTTCAGTATTCAGATTCACTTCGAAAAATGTTACTTAAAAAATTCAACGCTCTTTGCAGGATTCTATACCAAAATTTGGAACCATCTTTACCGAGCACATGTTACAAATGGAATACGATAAAAATTCCGGAGGTTGGCAAACTCCCAAAATCACACCCTTCGAGAACATCAACCTGCACCCAGCCGCCAAAGTATTGCAGTATGCAACGACGGTACGTAAAATCCATGTGTTCAAAGGACTCATTTTTGTTCATCTGTTGAACCAAACCCCGAAACGTATCAACATCAATTTTCATTATCAAAATTGTTTCTTAGCTATTCGAAGGCATGAAAGCATATCGCGGAATAGATGGTAAAATTAGATTGTTCAGGCCTCAGTTGAATTTACAACGATTGAACCAATCAGCGATTCGAGCTTGTTTGCCAAAAGTTGATACTCATCTGTTACTGAATTATTTAGAAAAATTAATCAATATCGACGAACAATATGTACCTATGGCTAAAAATTCCAGTTTATATATCAGGCCAACGTTAATCGGAGTCGATGTAAGTACCTGTACCAATGTCTTAAGTATGTGCTCAATTGATTAACCTTCCGCTCGCGTAACTGCTTCATCTACGTACAAGTATCTATTTCAACTTTATAACAAATCTCTCTACCTTAATTATACGAGCACTTGGTTAATCAATTACCAATATTGAAATTAATTTTTCACTCGGTCAAGTACCTATGGTCGTAGAAAATTCTCAGGAACGTCGATGGCTTGGCGAATGAAATCAAAAAACGTCTTTCGAAATTTTAATATGTACCTACTTAGTATCTGCAGTACCTATGAAAGTAGTGTCTAACTGTCCACTTACATCTGCAATGTACAATGTATAATGTACTAACATCAGGTCAACCGCTACATCTGTCCGTAAGAACTAGGAACATGAGTAGGTATGAAGGAATGACCTTAAAAAATTCAAATGAATTGTGTTGTCTTTTTTTGTACATGCAAAATGACATGTCGTTTCATTATAAATTAGCCTATACCTATACAACCATACGAAAGTCTGTCTAATAATTTTTTCAAACGTTTCCTCTCTCCCTTCAGCAGCTTCAATTAAATTTACAGTTGACGAAATTTTAATGCGTTGTATCTCTCGTGGTCAAAGGTGTTTTTTCAATCAGTGTTCGATCACACCATTCTGTAATGACATTTTGAACTAATCATATTCAACTCTCGAGAAGTGGCATCATGAGGGTTTCTCCGCCAGGTAAATCAACGGTACCAATTCACCGAACAACTTTCGCTGGCTTTATTTAAGTGGTGAAAAACTAAATTAATTGTAAATATTTTTGTTTTCAAACCAAATCATTCAGGTTTCGATATAAGTGAATATGTAAAAAATATTTCATTGTTTAAGATGAATGAGACGAGTTTTTACCATGATTTCGAAAAAAAAGTAAATTCACTGAGCCTAAGCGAAGCGAAGGCGAAATTTTTTGAAAAAAAGGGCATCCAGAATCTAAAAATTTCTTCATTAGGTAAAATTTGTGCTTTTTTCCGTGTTTTGTTTCGACTTTCAAAAAAAAAACAATAACTATGGGCCCGTTCCTGATTTCCTTCCAAAAAATCAAAACATTTTTGAAAATTTCAATCGAGATCGTTACCTCCTTTGATAAGTGCGAACGACAATTTTTTCACTTGAAAATATTAATTGCCTAGGCTGAGGAAGGAAGAAGTTTCATACCATTATTTTGAAAATAAAATTTTGTAAATTTACTGAGCCCGAGCGAAGCGAGGGCGAATTTTTTTGGAGAAAAGAGCATTCAAAAGCTGATCTTTTTTCAGGCGCCCATATCATCTTTCATCATCTCACACAAAGTTACCACTAGCAACATTTCAAATATTAGTGATTTATTTTAGCTTTTGGCGGGTGAGTCTCAAAATTTGAAATGGGAAGGACTTGTTACTCAATATATGGACTTCTGAAGGACTGGAAGGACCCTTCAGCCAATATAAGGACCGGAAGGACTTTTTAGACACCCTATATCAATCCAATTTTACAAACAAGAAAAAACTTCACAAAGTTTAAAATTTCCAAGTGTGCACAATTAGACTATTAGTTCGATATTTTCCTATAAATTCATTCGTAATTTGAGAAAATGTTATTTCAACAGCTTCTTCACCTGATCTTTCAGAAAAAATTACTAGGCGCTTTAGGAAAAAATGAAAAAAATTGAAAATTTTCATTTTTTAAAAAATGAAAAATTTACTAACCAAGAAAAAAATTTTTTTTTTCTAAAACACCTTAGTTGTCGATTTTTACATTATGGTACTTTGGCGGAATTTGAAGCATTTTTAATTTTCGAGGTTCATAACTGACAAGGGAGATAATGGTTTATGGAAAATTATGCCTAAATTGATTGAAGGGGTCACCAAAGTCGGTGATCCGCTTCTGAAATCAAGGTGTTTACAATACAAGTGAGAAAAACAAAAGGAACTATAAAAAGATAATATCACAACATTTTGCTCATAATGGTAAGAAAACAATAAAATGGCAAAATTTTCAAAAATTTCAATACAAAAGCAAAAATTTTGAATATTTTTTTCTTAAATTTTTGATTTAAAGATAAAATAAAATTATGGACCAAAAATTCATTTTTTTGGCAACTTTGACTACACAGAGAACAGACTACCAATACAGATACTCAACCATTTAAAATACTTGGAAAACTGCTATCGAGCTTTTTACCCTTTGAAAGTTCAAATTTTGAATGTAAAATAATTACTACTGTATTTTAATTGGGAAATTTGCAATTGATACCTACATCAGAAATACTTGGAAACACCTCACGATAAGAAATGTTTTCAACTAAAAAACAAAAAAAGGAAATGACTGTTTCAATTTTTTTCAGGAAAAATGCAATTCGCGAGAAATACCGCATGACGCCACCTTTCGTGTATTTAACTAATTCATTTTTTGCTACTACACAAATGTTAATATTCCCCTGACATGAATATAAAGAAGCATTCATTCATTAGATAGTTAATTATGTTTAATTGTTTACCAGAAAACAAGACAAGGGAAATAATTATGTAGGTAGGTATCAAATGGAAATTGAGAGCTGCATGTGCGCGTGAATTCAAAAGTTTCTATACTTTGGTACTTATAATTACGTAAAAATATTAGATGAAGTACATTGTACATGGTCGTGAGAATTTTCAATCTTATCAAATTTACGTAGGTGTGTAATATGTAATGTCTACATAAACATATCGAACACGCCTTTGAAGGATGTGATTCACGTATTCGAGTATTTCGATTTATTTTTCATCAATTACCGTATCGAGTGTCTTATCATACTTCGTACCTACTACCTAATGTGGCCACGAGCCTTATCGTCGAACCTAAGCTTTAACAGATACGAGTACGTATTTATAGATGTACCTTACTTACACATTCGTGTATAGATTTTGGAGTCAAAGGTGCAACGAAGATATTATTGAGGAGCAATTACTCGTTATTTTTACAAAAATTTAGGTCCAAAAAGAAAAAAAAATGGTTATTTCATTGATATCGATGAGAGGTGGTTCTGCGTGATAAATTTCTCAACTAGCTCATTAATTTTTCCAACAATGTGAGTTGGACGACCCAAGTCCAAATTTATTCCAAGTTTTAAATTTTTTCAACTCTTTCAATTTTTTTTTCAAAATTGCATCTAATTGTTAAATTTTTCCATTAAAATTAATTTTCGACTTTTTTTTTTATTTCATTTTTCATTATTTTTTCAAATTTCTTCCTATTACTTATTGTTTTTGAAGAAGTTTGAGAAAATATGAAGTTCATTTTTTTAATAAAAAATTCAAAAGTGATAAAAATTGAGAAGTTTTTTTAACGTGAAATTGAAAAAAACTGTTGAATCAAAAAAAAATTTTTTTGAGAAAATTCCAATTTAGAAAAATGTTACACTTGAAAAAATTCCTGGAACAAATTTGGACTTTGATCGCCAAAATCTTAATTTTGGTAAAAATAATTACGAGCTTTTGAGAATTTTTAACATAAATGGAATTCGGTTGAATGCATTACTTAAAAGCAATAGGGTAGTTGCCGCCACTGATATCATACTTAGGTAATTAAGCATAGCAAAGCAACGATTGTTATAATATGCATGACGTACACCGTACATGTAACGTCAGAAATCAGTACCTAATGTGCATCTGCATAGGTGGAAAACGCGTGATCGTAGTTAATATTTTACGTAATTGGATACCCGGTTCGATATTCGATAATCATTTACTTTCTCGCTTATCTACGATACCTATACGTAGAAATGGTTCGATGATGAAAAAATACGGTTTTCTCCTCGTGGTCAAGGCGTGAGCGAATCGACCACGATACCACGTGCATTTTAACGAAACTGTGATTAACTAACCATTTATCATTAACTATGAAACCCAATAAAAGTTCAGGCTTTTTCTGTACTGCTTTGTTCTAAAATAAAAAAATTGATGCCCCCCCCACCGCCATTCCCCGGAATGAAAAAATTAATGAAAATCTCAACCAAAGTGGCCAGTATTTTTCAAAATTCAAAAATGATTTTTTCTGACTTTTCCAAGTTTTTCAAGAAAATTTTTATAAGTTTTTCAGATGTTTTTACACAAAGTACTCTTGAAAACACACGAAAAGGCACTCCTACTTCTAGTAATTTTGACTGGAATCAAGCTCGTGAAAATTGAAGGGAAAAATTTACATTCTGCTTAAAAAATTCCATTTTTTGCAATGAGGAGGGGGAGGAGGCTTGTAAAATTAATTTGAAACCAGAGTTTTTCCGCACATTTCTCAGATGAATATGAAGACCTCACGGAAAGAACGGGTTAATTGAAGGTTTTTTCAAAAATGACTTTTTTGTGCCATTGTGTACAATAAACCATGTACTTTTATGTGGTTTATATGAAAAATGTCAAACTTTTCAAATTTTGTCAATAAAAGCAAAAAAGAATTTTCAAGAAATTAAAAACACGGAAAGAACGGGTTAACTACTCTAAACAAAGAAAAAAATGTGCAAAAAGCTGATTTTTGTTTTTTAAATAGTTGATGTATTGTTGTGAACATGAAAAAAAAAAATCATACTTTAACAAAAGATAACTCATAGGTGAAAAAAACTGATTAATTTTAGAGAAAAAATATGTTAATTTCAAGAAAACACGGAAAGAACGGGTTAACTGTGTCACTTTACGGAAAGAACGGGTTAATTGGGGCACTTACACGGAAAGAACGGGTTAACTTCTCAGAATGTTGTTGAAACACGTCTTGTGTTGAGTGACTTTGAAGCTTTTAAAAAACTTTTGAGCAATATTTGCCGATGTAAAATGATTCTAATTGACATTTTGCAAGTAATAAAATCAAAACGAAACTTGAAAACCCATTTTTTTTCAGTTCCACATCAACATTATCTTTAAAACGTTCTCCTGCAAAATTTATAAAATTTCAGTTAACCCGTTCTTCCCGTGAGGTCTTCATATGTAAATTTATCAATAAGAAAGAGGGAGAACGAAAATTGAAGAAAAGGGTACCGAGTAAAGCTGGTATTTCCTTTTTTCAACGTAGCTCTGGTTTTTACTTTTCAGCCGACATTAGGAGTGAGTTCCATTTCGAAAGCTTTACTGTACGTTATACTGAGTCCCTGCGGAATGTACTTCGAAAGCGGTGCGAAACCGATCCGGTTATATGCCGATGGAAGCTTCGTTAGAGCGTGGCCCGGAGGTTGCGGTCATGTAAAAATGGGCGCGAATTACGCTCCTACAGTCTTCGTACAAGTACGTAAAATTCCTCGTATCGTGCCAAATATCCAAATATTAGTGCCATAATTACAGGTATCCATTTTCTATTTCGTATTAGGAACTAGCGGCTAAAAAAGGTTGTCAACAAGTATTGTGGTTATTCGGTGATAACGAACAATTAGCAGAAGTTGGAACAATGACGATATTCGCATTCTACATTAACGATAAAGGAGGTGGGTAAAAATCAAGCCTTTATTGATACCTAACCTATTCGTTGTATACGCACTCAACTGGGATACAAAAACAAGGCCTAGCCCTATGCAATAGAGTAAAGCAACTAAAAAAAGTTCTTCAATTTGGCCAATTTTTCAATGTAAACTTTGAATGAGGGACCTGCCAGAAAAAAAAATCGTATCAAAAAACCCTTGCATTAAATTTGCCCCAAAAAGGATTCCATTTTTTATACTTCAATAGGAAAGAGGAAAATGTTGAAAATTCTTGCTTTTTGCAGTGAAATCATTAAATCCATTGCTATTTTCTGTTTTTTCTTGTTCTTCTTGCCAGTAGGCACCATAAAGCTCCAACCTTAGAGGCCCAGTGAAACTGAATTTTTTTCTGAGAGGTCCACCACTCAAAATATACAACATGAAAAAAAATGACCAAATTAAAAAACTTTTTCAAAAGCTGTTCTACCCTACGTAGTACGTACAATTGTTTTTTGATTAGATGATTTTTTCGCCAAAATTTCAGCGACCAAATGAGAGAATGATTATTCAGTTTTATCGACTTTTCGTCACAGCCCTCACAGCACTCTTCACTCTCCTCACATCCCTATAATTTACTTAACGCCATTTTAGGCAAATCTTGAAAAGAACGTCTGTTCTAATTTTTTCAGAGAGAGAATTACTGACGCCTCCGTTAGACGGTACAATTTTACCAAGCATTACACGTCTATCTTTACTGGAAATTGCTCGCGACTGGAATGAATTCAACGTGGTTGAAAAACAAATAACAATGAAAGAAATCGTCACTTTGAGAAAACAAAATAAGGTAAAATTACGATACGACGCGGACGCAACGAACTCAAGCCATAAAATCACCCTCTTATATCGTACAGGAGGCCAGGAGACCCCTCAAATCGCGCAGAATTCATTGCGCTGTAGATATGTATTACGAAAAATTGATCAAAACGTCATTCGGTAGGTACGTTCGGGCGTAGAATTCTAGTTTGACATAATTTTTTCTCTAGAAGTGAGGGGTTGGGCGTGAGAGACAAAAAAATGTCAAATTTGAGCTGAACTGCGTATTCTACGAGATGGCACTCGCCCCCTTTCAATGCACATGGTACTTTGGATGGCGATCTCTCTCATTCTGAATCAGTGAAAGAAAAGTCACTGATAAATAGTCAGAATTGCAGCACAGGAAAAATCAGCAAATTAAAGATTTTCACTGATTTTTCAGCAAATTTCATGAATTTTCAATGATTTTCAAGTGATTTTACCACAAATTTGTTTTTAGTTAAAAAAAATTCACAAAAAATTGTCAAATTCCAAAATCGTGTTATACACGACCTCAAAAACATACTCTCTCAATTAAAAATCAGTGAAAATTATCGAAAATCACTGAGAAACAGTCAGAGTTGCAGCACAGGAGTAAATCAGCGAAAAAATTTTCATTGAAAACAAATCAGTGAGAAAAATCACTGGAAAATCAGTGAATATTCACTGAAAAGTCAGTGAAATTCATGACTTTTGCTGAAAAATCGATGAAAATCTTTGAAAAATCAGCGAAAATTTGGTGAAAATCAGTGAATTTTGCTGATTTTTTCTGTGCTGAAATTCTGACTATTTATCAGTGACTTTTCACTGATTTAGAATGAGAGCGTAAGTTTTCAACATGTAACATGTCACTCGAAACATGGTGAAATTTTAATTTTCTCCAATTTTTATCGCCAGATTCGTATTCTACGACTTCAAAAACATAATCTCTCATTCCGAATCAGTGAAAAATCACTGATAAACAGTCAGAATTGCAGCACAGTAAAAATCAGTGAAACTCACTGATTTTCAGTGATTTTTTTACTGATTATTCAAAGAATTTTACAGATTTTTCAGTCCACTTCATAAATATCACCGAGTTTTCAGTGAAAAAATGTTCACTGATTTATTACTGTCCTGCAATTCTGGCTGCGTTTTTCAGTATTTTTTGATAAATTTCACCGATTTAAAAATGTGAGAGTACATTAAGACATTTTTCACACCACTGAAATCGCATTTTCATGTTCCACCTCTCCCTCCCCTTATCATCGTATCACCCTCCACCAAAATTTGACTTCAAATTCGTATTCAGCACCTTCTAAAAAATAATATTTAAGTACAATGAAAGAGGGCGAGCACCTTGTCGATGTCGTGGAAAACACAGTTCTGCTCAAATTAGACATTTTTTTGACCCTGCGCCGAACCCCTCACCCCCTAGGAAGAAAATAATATCAAATTCGAATTCTACGTTTGATAATGCACACCGGATGACTTGGTTTCACAAATTTTCCATCATGCATAATTACATAGGTACAGTGCAGTGAATTATGTGCGTTTTGAGGGGTCTCCAACTCTCTCATTCTGAATCAGTGAAAAGTCACTATACAAACAGTCAGACTCGCAGCACAGGGAAAAAAATCAGAGAAATTCGCTGATTTTCAGGGGATTTTCGCTAACTTAACAAAGATTTTCACCAATTCTGCTAATTTCATAAATTTCAGTGACTTTTTACGATTTTCCAGTGATTTTTCTCACTGATTTGTTTTCATTGAAAATTTGTTCACTGAATTTCTCCTGTGCTACAATTCTGACTGTTTCTCAGTGATTTTCGATAGTTTTCACTATTTATAAATGAGAGAGTAGATCACTGTGATCGTAACGTGTGTCAGCAACATTCTTTTGTAACTTTTTTACTTCTACCTTAGTTACTGGAATTATTTGGAGTTGGTACAGCGTGCGTAGTGTGTCCCATATCGGAGATTCTCTACAAAGATCACCTCATTCAGATACCAACCAACGAACATTTGAATCCGCTCTATCGTCGGTTTTTCAAAACGCTCGCAGATATTCAGTATGGCGAAACCCAACACGAATGGGCTCATATTGTCAACTCCAATGTGTATAACGAAGCTTACAGAATCCAGTTGGCTTACTGAAGTCGGCAAAAATATGTGCAGTTACCCACGCCACTGTCACGTCTAGTTACCTATTTTCACCCAATCATGGACTATTCTTAATTTTCTAGCAGTTCTCAAATAGCCGTACTCGTAACAATGCCAATTTTTCTATCCTTTGGATGATCATATACCTATCTGACATTACGTCACTCGTACGTTATAAGTATTATATTATTAAAAAGTATTTTTCTATTTTAAAAAGTTGATACCTACTCACTTAGTACCTAAACCTATTAATTATTTATACCTACCACGCATAATTTTTTTCATTGATTCTTCTCTACCTATTTGTATTTTGTATTTACTATATTATGTACCTATCTTGTAAACCATTTTTTTTTTTTTTTTTTTTTTTTGCAGCATTAAGTAATTTGAACGCTTTGGGTTTGGTAATAAGGTAGATAATCGAATAGGAGATCAACGTATCAAATACTTATGCATGTTGAGAAAAAAATAAATTATTTTCGCTCAGAATTTGCAGGTAATTTGTTAAGGCACTTATACAATTCGAAAAACAATAACAAGGATTGCATTTCTTTCTCTTCTCATTACTCTGGAAGCTTGTTCTGAATATTATTGTGAGGCTTCGCAGCAAAAGGGACCACTTCGTTAGATTTATAAAAATCGAGTTACTCATACTACACGTGATAGCCAATAAAATTCAAAAGAAAATGAGACCAAAACGAAAAAATTTCGTTCACATTTCTCTGAGCAATGAATTTTCAGAAATGAAACTTCAAAAAACATAGTTTCGAGAAAAATACGTTTAAAGTTTTGTAAACATTTTTCTTTACGTTTTTTAAACATAAGAAACGAAAATGTGAGAAAAGGAAGCATCATAGGGAAAAAATGAATAGAACCAAATTTGTAGAGCTAAGCGTAAAATTTCCTTTCAGAATAGGTACTGTATTTATTTTTATGAAAAGTGATTAGTTGGCATGTTATGGTTAAAAAACTGCAATTCATAATATTTTCTCATTTTTTGATAAAAAACTACGATTAGATTTTGCGAAAAAAGGAAGCGTTCTACCGAAAAAATCATCACTACCAAAATTGTAGAGCATGAAATTTGCTTTCTGCGAAGAGCAGTTAGTTTTTCGCTAGGATGCTTTGTTTCAAAGATATTTCATTTTGAAATGCTCGTGTTGGAATTTTTTTCAACCTGCTGCAATGGTGAATTATCACATCACTCCTCGTCCCAGAAAATCGCATTTTTCTTTTTAAACATACTGGGTGATAGAGCATGAAATTCTGTAAGTGTTCTCTTTTCTTCTGCCAAAAAACAAAAATCCATCGAAAATTTCAGTTTCTGCTGCAATCCGCAATTTCCCAAACAATCAATTCCCATCGCTATTGGACTCGGTTACTCATCGACATGCACCCTCGACTCGACGTCGATACCGAAGCAAATGACCTTTTCAGTCGCGTCGTGCTGCGTAACCCAAATAAATCAAATATTTCGCACGACCTTTGGCAACGAATTAATTATATTTATGTGAATCGGCGCTGGGCCGAGGTTCGATGCCAAACTACATATGTCCACCCAATAAGTCTTAAATCATAATTCCAATCATGTTCGGTGTTGGTCTCTGGTATTATGGTACCTGCTCGCCTGTGCGAATGGAAGCACACGAGGTGGCGGTGGAGTGGACTCCAGCTATGTGTATTCTCTCATCAATATCAAACGTACTGATAAATAGGCGGTTCCAGAGGAGGCGGAATAAATGCAACGATGAAACCGATCGACGACGGATATCTTACATTCTTTGGCTGAACAAAGCGCAGTTCGTATTTGGCAGCGAGATCACACAGCTAATCGTATTGCATTGGCAGAGTTCAAGTTCATCGATGTAAACTTACGAAATAGATAGACGAACCTGACGATGAGTTTGGTTTGGTACGAAATACGATTAAAATCGAGACATACAATCTAACTTTGAGCTTCCGAATAAATATTCTAATCCGTTTTGACCCTTTCATACAAACAAACAAATAGTTTTTCATACGACAGTGTGGAGGTGATTAGAGACTTAGAGACAGGCACGTTCCTCTCGATGGCATGGTCCCTTGTCCGGATTTAGAGGTCCCGAGGGAGTCTCTATAAGGCCCCATTGCGGTATGGGGGGGGGGGGGGTGATCGCAATTTATAAATGTTTGTGGTTGAATTCAAATCTTACAAAAACTTCTGATCAAAAGGATCATCTCGAAGACCAAACCTCAGCAAAAATGAATACTCAAAACTCTGTTGAACCTACTTTTGTGTGTTAGATCAAAATCCAAGCAGGGGGCATTTTATCTCCCTCATCAGACTACAATGTACTTAGTCGACAAATCTCCAAAAAAAGTTCCTTGATTCATCAACCTAAGTTAGCCAGGAACTTGAATCCAATTGAACTTGAAGCGTTCGTTTAATAAACAACCATAGTTCATCTTGAAATTCTCACTTCAGAAACGTAGTTATTGTGAAAATAAATTTGCAAGGAGAAAAATTATAACATCGATAATTTATTTTCAGATGTTTGAAAATTTGTCAGACCTAGTTACCCATATTTTTGGTGTGAAAGTCTTCTCATAAAAACTGTTGAAAGTTGGAATTTTAAAATGGAATATGGTCGTTTTTTAAACAGACATGACGCTTGAATTGATGAACCACGACACAGTGGGATCAATTGCGATTTTAGGAGTACAAAAGTCGAAAAATCAAAGTTTTCCAATTGAAACGAAAATTATCCCGAAATGTACCTATATACTAGGGCTATTCCATATATACGATATTTTTGCTCCGAGTGTACTTCTTATCGCTACAGCAAGGCGCCAAACATTGTTTTACATAATTATGGTGAATGTACCGGTTTATTCAGGTACATTTTTCTGACGAACTTCATCACATGTTGTTCTGGTCGAATATAGTTCAACTATAGCTCATTTTAAAGCCTTTTCTTCACTCTACCTAATGACGCGTTCGTTTTTTCTCTTTTATTCAATGAGTTTTATGGAATCGTCGGAAAAGTTAGCACATTTTTCAATTTTTTTGCATAATATTATAGACTTTAACTAATCCATGCCAAACCATCCCAAATAAAGGTAATAAGGTTTTTCGTACCTTGGTATATGAGGTTTCATGAGATCCCAATAACTCCCCCCCCTCTCACCTTGTCTAATTCCATTTTCAAAATTAAGATGGCTGTATTCAAGGTTGTAAAATGGTTGATTTTTTAAAATTATTTGTGTAAGGGGTATTTTGAGGCGCTGAACCCGTTTTTGATGTTAGTTTGACGATAAATTGGGAACTGAGCCCTGAGAGGGGGTGCAAGGAGGCAAATTTTTGAAATTTCCGAGTGGGGCGTCGTTTTATATGTTCGTATCAGAAGATGAAGACTCCTCCCCACATATTCTCATTTATCATTTTCAGTATGTATTTAGAAGTTCAAAATACATACCTATAAAACAATAACCCATTCGAAAATTTCAAAACCTGTCCCTTGCACCCCCTTAAGGGTTCAATTTTCAAAGTAGGGTAAAACTGATTTCAGATATGAATATAGAAGCCTAAAATACATGTAAAACAACACCCCACTCGAAAATTTCAAAAATTTGCCCCCTTGCACCCCCCTCCACCGGACTTAATTTTCAATTTAGGGCCGAACCAACATGAAAAACGGGTTCAACGCTTCAAAATACCCTATATTCGGTACACTTTAGACTGGTTGCGGCCGTAATGACAAACATATCGATTGATGTCCACCTAAAATCACAATTGACCCCACAACCGGTCGCGCCAGATGAAACGATAACATTACAAGGAAATGAGGAGTGAAGTGAATTAAGTACTCAATCGACAGAATCTTCTTTTGATGTAATGCGATGAAAATTGTTTCAGCAGCGGCTATCTCAAGCAATGCAATCGTGAGTAAAGAATGAGGACCATCTGTGAAACTGAATCAAATAGCTCTTGAAACCCCACAAACTATTCATGTATTTCAGCTTTTTCTGCTTTCACATCAGGCGTGAAAATGTGTGTGTTTTGAGTTTCAGATGAATCAGAAATCGATGGGCTAGAAAGTATTCACTAGGGCGAGTCATTTTCCATTTTTCTTTTTCGAAAGTTCCTTAAAAGATAGGAAGTTGTCTAGACGTCAAAACAATTTGATAGAAATTGCAGCCCCTGACTCAAACCCTTCTCTTCATCCAAATCCTTCAAAATCGATCAACCCCATTCAAAAATTTGTGGAAAAATTGATAAAAATGAAATTTTATCAAAAATAGTAGGATCTAAAAATGTCATTGATGTCCATTTCCTACTTTTACCTTATTTTTGAGTAGGTACTACTTTTAGAAAAAAATCCTTTTTTCACGTTTTAGAATTTTTAAAAAAATTTTGAATATATTTGGTAAAATTTCAAAGACAATTCGGCAAGAATTGGGATTGAATGAAGAGGAGAAATTTTTCCAGCGCTTTTAGAAGTCTTGACACAACTCACTGAGTACTGTTTTGCTTCCCTCCATTTTAAGAATCATCGGGCAACGAAACCACAAAAGTGAACAAAGATGCATTTTTCCCGTTCACGCATTTGAACTAAATACTGATTTTATGTTGCAATTAATGCAAGTTTTTTGATATAATTTGTAATTTTTATTTAAATTTTGATCCTTTTGTTTGATACACTACTTCGTCTCTCGACAAGAAAATACAATTTTCAAGAGGAAAAGTTCCAAAGAAATGATAAAGAGAACACTGAGCGTGCATGCGGGCTCAACTCGTCCGATTTCATCAAGTATCTAAAATAAAAGGAAAAATTGTTAGTGTCAAAGTACACGTGTCGAAGTATGTACATGTAAGTATCTTTGATGTGAAACGTGAAAAATCAGAATTCAAAAATTTTCAAAAACGATTGAAATGAATTATAAAATTGGTCACAATTGAAAATATCCATACCATCTAATAAGAATTTATGTCAGTATTTAAAAGAAATCCTAGGCACAAAGCTATGGATAATCCCTAAAATGAAAGAAATCTGATGAAAGTAAACGACACTGTCAAACTTTTTCAGATCTCCGAACGATGCAAATCATTCAGATTATATTTAGCTCTAATTTTCTACATTTCATTGTCACCCGAAGTGAAAAATATAGACCCTTTATCCAAAACTTGGCATTCCAATTCTCGCATGTGACCTAGCAATATAAAAGAATAGTAAAACAAAAATCAATCTCGAATCTTTTTCAGATTTTCAATTTTTTTCAGTAATATTTTTCATCTGGATTGCTCAAAAATAATTGAAGGGTTATTCCATACCAATTTTGGGAAAAAGCATGTTGAGAAATGAAAGTATCGCGTGGCATATCGATTATAAGTAGCTAATTTGAGGGCATAGAATTTGAATATCGACTCACTTTTTGATCTGACCCCCTCTCCGTGCTCTAATCGACCCCCTCCTCCAGTCTCAAGTGATCAACACAGAATTGAGTTTTTCAAAAAATTACGATGAGAGGGTTGAATCAAAAAGTAAGCCTATTTTCGAATTCTACGCCTCAAATTAGTTAGAATCAAAATCCCACACGATATTTTCATTTCTCAACATACGTTTTCCCAAAATTGGTGGCTAGAGGGGCGGGGCACTGATGGGTCAAATCCAAAAAATAAGCAAATATTCGAACTGAATGCCTTAAAAAACCTAACAAACGACAGGTCACACGTTATTTTCAATTTTTTTTTAATTTTGGCCTTATCAAGGAGGCTACTAAGAGGTTCAAAGGGGTCGGATGAAAAAGCTGAGTATATATTCAAAATCAGCGCCTTCAAATTAGTAGTAATCAACGTGTTACTTTACTTCTTCGATTTTTTTGAATTTTGGTCAAAATTGTGGAGTCCCTGTATCCCCCCCCCCCCGATCTAGAGATCCCATCTTGAAAATTAGTTGGTTGGAAAAAGGATAAAAGGGTCTAGTTACTGTAATATTTTCAGATTTTTAATAGGTAGCTTTCATCTTTTGAACTTATCATGAAAGTTGAGCTTTCACCACAAAAGTTCAATTTTCAGCTTTTAAAAATATTATTACCGTTTTTGAATCTTCTATTAATTCTCTTTCAGACCCCGCAAACAATTTTCGCCCAAGTACAACTCATCTCGATATATGAGCCTTCAAAGTTGGGTAATTTAGCTGAAAATCGCAATTGCATAAAAATTACGATGCTCAACCCCACGCCCGCCCCCTATTTTTCGAAATTGGGAAAGTTAAACATTTGAACTTTCATGGTTTTTTTTGTGGTTTTTTTGTTAATGAGAAAGATAAATTAAATTCTCACTCTCTAGGGGAAAATTCATCCAGTTGCTAGTTGCTATGTATTTTCTGGAGTAATTTCATTCTCGTTTATGTGTTTCAGGGAAACCCGTGCAAAGCAGTTGAAATCACAAACGGGGCGCCGTCAAGTTGAAATTGTGGCCATGGGGCTTTTTGTGGAAAAGACTTATCGCAAATGTTTCAAAAGGAATGAAATTGTAATCATTCCGGTAGTTGAAAGACGCGTGTATGATGTGAGTAGATAATGATCGTGGTTTTGTGAATAGACCACCAAGGGGAACTCGTAAAAAAAAATTAAGCGAAATTGGAAGACCCGACTTCATTTTTGGTCCGTTTTAGTATGGAATAGCATTTAAAATTTGAAACGTAAGGGAAATCAACTAATCAATGAGAAAGGGAACCTATTCAAACAAATCGTTATTTACATTGATTTTTTCTAGAATTTCATATCGCTCTGTTAAAAATTATATGTATCAAATGACATCTGAAAACAGAATAGGCAGTGAAAAAATATTCTCCATAACCGGTAAAAATTACATTTCAAACGGTTCGAACATTTTGAGGTAAGTATACATTCTTAACCCCCAAAATTCAATCCTGATTTTTTTTCGCGTTTTACGTTCGTAATGGTCCACTACACAACATACTAAAATGGACAGCCTCATAACCCTCCGCTAACGCCAGGGGAGGGGTAAATGTCTGCTGAAACCCGGTTTTTCGTGAATATCTTCTCAAATAAACCTCAAAATTAAAAAATATTTATGAACAATCTTGTTCTACGTGTAATTTCCTATCAGAAAGCTTTTGTTTTTTTTTCAAAAACACTCAATTCCTTGACCAAAAATTAAGGGTAAAAAACACCCATTTTTCAACAATTTACAGCATTTTTTTGAAAAAATCGAAACTTTTGTGAATATCTCCTCAATTAATAAGCCTCAAAATGGTAAAATGGTTATGAACGATTAAAAAATCGAGGTTGTAGAAAGAAGAAGTAATTTAAACGCGATGTTATTGCTTATTATTGGTGATACGAAACATTTCTTTCCGTCGCGTCGTAAGGATTCAAAAACGATATATCAGTTAAGAGGGTTAAAGGGTGAGGGATGAAATTCGAAATTTAAAAATTTTCATGTTCGGTGTCAAAAATTAGGTTTTCGGCATGCCAATTACAATTTTGAGATTTTTTCTATGAGAAATCAAAGTGGGTGTTTTCGAAAAAAAACCTTGCCTGATAGGAAATTAGACGTAGAACAAGATTGTTCACAACCATTTTTCCATTTTGAGGCTTATTTGAGGAGATATTCGCAAAAGTTTTGGTTTTTTTAAAAAAATGCTGTAAATTATTAAGAAATAGGTGTTTTTTACCCTTAATTTTTGGTCAAAGAAGTGAGTGTTTTTGAAAAAACAAAAACAAAAACCTTCTGATAGGAAATTACACGTAGAACAAGATTGTTCATAACTATTTTTCAATTTTGAGGCTTATTTGAGGAGATATTCACGAAAACCCGATTTTCAGCAGACATTTACCCCTCCCCTGAGGGTAGCGGAGGGTTACGGGGTGTCTATTCTAGTATGTTGTGTAGTAGACCATTACGAAGGTAAAACGCTAAAGAAAAATCAGGATTGAATTTTTGAGGGGTTTGGTACATTTTTCTCTTATTTGCCTGGACTATAAAAAACTTAGCTTTTGCCTTTCGAAAAAATTCGTTTTTTCTGTGACAGTATCATTTTTTTGACGCCAAGACACTC
This sequence comes from Pseudococcus viburni, assembly GCA_033439095.1. Classification (NCBI taxonomy): domain Eukaryota; kingdom Metazoa; phylum Arthropoda; class Insecta; order Hemiptera; family Pseudococcidae; genus Pseudococcus; species Pseudococcus viburni. Next base: position 2,074 of record JAVBJF010000715.1, on the reverse strand, counting down.
TCTCAATATTTGAATCAGTGAAATTTCACTGGCAATTGGTGAATTTTCATTTTTGAATCAGTAATTTTTTCAATAACACTACTGCATTAGTAAAAATTTACATTTACCGATTGAATCAGTAATAGTTATGTATAGAAAAAAAGATAGGAACTGATTCAAAATTAAAAATTCATTAATTAAATCAGTACTTTTTCATCGATTTCTGCAGTGACCCAATTCTGGCTATTTCATCAGTGAATTTACACAAATTCAATTTCAAGAGAGCACATATCATCTCTCAAAAGTACAAATATACCATAGATTCAGACATAAAAAACCACTAAAATACAGAAAAAAATCTCATCGTTCGAAAAATTCGTCCGGCATTGCTCCAAGTACAACCGACGTCTGGTAGATGCAGAGCAGCGGGATGGTCACTGGCGCAATTTTCAACACCGAAATAAACAAGAATGCGGCGCTGCCATTGAACTAATCAGCAGCGTGATTTACTCCGCAAGTTTCTTTTTAATTTTCACGTACTACGACGAATATTAAAAGATTCAAGATATAAAATTATTTACTGTTAATACGTTGGCTGGCGCTGGCTAGGGCAGTTTACACGAATTAGCGGCCATATAAATATTTCGATATAGCTCGTGTACGGGTAGGTATGGCTCTTCATGACTCGTCTGCGCCTCACAAACTCACTGCTTTCATAGCATACCGGTACAAAAATGCAATTTTTCCTCCGTACTCTCGGCGTTTAGAAAAATTATCCATCTAGGAATGCACCGCCGACCGTATAATTTACGAGATTACTCATTTTTCGTTATTTTTTCAACGTGAAAAAAAATATAAAAACGCCATAGGAGGGCTCGACCGACCAGTTTCTGCATATAAGATGATACTCATTATCGCAGATGCATAGAATGCAAGTCTCGCCAGTCGCCGGCGTCCAAGATTAAGCTATTTTGTTGATTCATTGTTGCGTATAAATGAGCGATGAGGATGTCGCGGGAGGAGAGAGAATAATTTCAACACCGCGGAGATGAAGATTACCTACACTTTTCATTTCGTTGGCGTTTCAGCTCATTGTGCGATAAAATGGTAATTTTTTTCGTAAACGGATAATCGACCAGTATACGTTTCAAGGATATGTACGTACGTTGCCATTTTACGTACCTTTGGAGTACTTACACTTGGAAGTACCAGTAAGTAGGTTTATTATGGAAAATATTAACCGAGGTTAACTTGTTGGTGAATAAATCCATAAACGATTACCCATCTTAGACGCTTTCAAATCATCGACGTGTGCGAGTGTGAAGATTATCGCGATAATTAGCGACGACAAAATATTTTTCGACAATCGCAGGTACTTCGCACAGATCTTGGTAAAATACGGTTACCATTTTTTAATTAGGAAACAAATGTAGTCGTTTGGTGTTTACGCAGCGAAGTGTCCGCGTATAGAGATGTTGATCTGCGAGTTAACGCTTCTCTAAAGTTGCCATTAGACGAGTTGAAAAGAGAAAGAGTGTAAATGATTTGACCTAGAAACGGGTTAAAGAACCTGCATCTTTCTTTGCTATGTAGGCAAGCGGTGTTTATCAATGTATTCGGGCGCCGCGCCGCACGATTGTGGTCGTTCTCTATGATCTCTGTAGTATTTTTGCGCGAGTATTCAATGAATGCGCCGAACAGGTGATTCGAGGTACCGTGGCTGCGTCTCTCTCTCTCACCAGCGGAGACATTTAGATTACGATGGGGGTTTTGTTGTTTCAATGAAACCATACGAGCGAGTAACGAGACCAACTACTGGATGCAGGTTGGATCGATGTTGAGCTTGGCCAAGTCGTGATTGTAAAATCCTAATATCTAAGGTGAGTTTTCACGAAGATATGCCCATATACTGGAGGTTTATGTAATGGGTGTTAAATACTACGTTTGGGTTGGAATCGAGAATATAAAAAATTTATTATTATTCATCAGTATTATTATTATTTAAATATCGAAGATGAGTTGCACAGAGATTTACGTAAAATACCTAATAATTATGTAGGTAGGTATTTTATGGATTGAGAATGTGCCATACGTA